>JAJPUD010027387.1:0-15604 GCA_023553655.1 Myrmecobius fasciatus | reverse complement strand
CCAGCCCTAAAGTCAGGAGGACCTGAGTTCAAATCTGGTTTCAGACACTTAACATTCCCTAGCTGTGTGACCCTAGGCAAGTCACTTAACTCCAACTGCCTCAGCAAAAAGCAAAAAAAGAAGGAAAAAAATCAAAAGCTTATATCCTTATATGGGAAGATGATATGTTTAACTCTTGTGATCTATATCTCTGTTATGGGTAAACATAGAGAATGCAGGTATAATTTGATTTTATTGTGATGATATACAAAAGAAACTAGAGGAGGAAAAGTGATTCTAGTGGAAGAAGAGGAAGATGGACTTAAAATGGGACAAAAGACATCTTATAAAGAGGTAAAAAAAGACCTATTATAATTGATGGAAAGAAGGAAGGGGGATGAGCACTCTGTGAATATTACTCTCATCAGATTTGGCTCAAAGAGACAATATCAGACACATTTAGCTTCACCTAGAAGCTTGTCTTTTCTACAGGGAAGTAGGAAGGGAAAGGAGAAAGAAAAGGGAGAGGCAAATAAAAGGGAGATAAGAAATAGAAGGGGAAAGATATAAGAAAGGAAAAGATGCTGCAAAAGGGGAGGGCTGTTTAAAAGAGGAGGTGGTCAGTAACAAAATACTGGGGAGGAAGGAAAAAAAAAGGGATGAGAAAAATATAGCTAGGAGAAAACAAGATGGCAGAAAATGTAGTAATTTTATCTGTTAATGTAAATGGGATGAACATTCCATAAAACAGAAACAGATAACAAACTGAATTAAAAGCCAGAAGATTATTATCTCTTATTTACTGAGAGGTTCTTAGGCTACTCTGTCCTGTTTACAAGCCAGTTGAAACAGATTTAAAGCAAAGTGATACATTCAGAGTAAAGGTAAAAGACTGGAGTAGAATCTATTTTGTTTCAGCGACAGTAAAAAAGCCGGTGTAGCAATCCTAATCTCAGATCAAGCAAAATCAAAAATAGATCTAATTAAAAGAGATAAGGAAGGAAAATACATTGTAGTAAAAGGTATGATAGATGATGAAGTAATAGCAATACTAAACACATATGCACCAAGTGGTAAAGCATCCAAATTCCTAGAGAAGTTAAGAAAGCTGTAAGAAGAAGTAGAGAGCAAAACTATAGTAGTAGAGGATATCAACCTTGCTTTCTCAGAACTAGGTAAATTGAACCACAAAATAGACAAGAAAGAAGTTAAGGAAGTAAATAGAATTCTAAAAAAATGTTATATTATATATAATAGACTTTTTAAGAAAACTGAATGGAGAGAGAAAGAAATATATTTTTCACATGGCAGTACATGGAACATATACAAAAGTTGACCATATATTAAGACATAAAAACCTCAAAATCAAATAAAGAAAGGCAGAAGTAGTAAATGCATTTTTTCAGAACATGATGCAATAAAGATTAAATGCAATAATAGGCCAGGGGAAAATAGACCAAAAATTAATTAGAAACTAAATAATCTAATCCTAAGGAATGAATGGGTGAAACAACAAATCATAGACATAATCAATAATTTATCCAAGAGAATAATAATGATTAGACAACATACCAAAATTGTGGGATGTAGCCAAAAGTGTTATAAGAGGAAATTTTATATCTCCAGATGTTTACTTGCATAAAATAATGAAAAAGAAAATCAATGAATTGGGCTTGCAACTAAGAAAGCTAGAAAAATAACAAATTGAAAATCCCCAATTAAATACCAGGTTTGAAATTCTGAAAACAAAAGGGGAGATTAATAAAACTAAAAGTAGCAAGACTATTGAATTAACAAATAAAACTGAGTTGGTTTTATTAAGAAACCAACAAAATAAATAAACATTTAGTTATTATTTTTTTTAGAAAAAGCAAAGGTGAAAGTCAAATTGTTAGTATCAAAAATGAAAAAGGGAGAACTTTCCTCCAATGAAGAGGAAATTAGAGCAAAAATTAGAAGTTATTTTGTCCAAGTTTATGCAAATAAATCTGATAAGCTAAGTGAAATGTTTGAATACTTACAAAAATATAGATTGACCAAAATAATAGAAAAGGAAATAAATTATTTAAATAGAACCATTTTAGAAAAAGAAATAGAACAAACTATTAATCAACTCCCTAAGAAAAAATCTCCAGGGCTAAATGGATTTACATGGGAATTTTACCAAAAAAAAATTAAAGAATAATTAGTTCCCATGTTATTCAAACTATTTGAAAAAAATAGGGAAAGAAGTAATCCTACCAAAATTTTTTTATGACACAGATATTGTGTTGAACCTGAAACCAGGGAGGGTCAAAAGAGAAAGAAAATTATGGACCAATTTACCCTAATGAATATTGATGCATAAATCTTAAATAAAATATTAGCAAAAAGATTACAGAAAGTCATCCCTAGGATAATAAAATATGACCAAGTAGGATTTATACCAGGATTGCAGGGCTGGTTCAATATTAGGAAAAATATCAGCATAATTAATTATATTAATGGCCAAACTAACAAAAATCATATGATTATCTCAACAGATGCAGAAAAAGCCCTTGATAAAATCCAACATCCATTTCTATTAAAAACACTAGAGAGTGTAGGAATAAATTGACTTTTTTTTAATGATCGGTATCATATTTAAAACCATCAGCAATCCAGCATCAAGAGTTACAGAGAGAAACTTCATTTAAAATAACTGTAGAAAGCATAAAATATTTGGGATTCTACCTGCCAAAGCAAAGTCAAGAACTATGTGAACATAAAATGCTTTCCAAACAAATAAGTCAGATGTAATTTTTTGGAAAAATATCAGGTGGAAAGGCTGAGCAAATATAATAAAAATTACAATAATACCTGAATTAATGCTTATTCAGTGCCATACCAATCAAACTTCCAAGAAATAATTTTACAGAGCTAGAAAAAAAATAAGAAAATTCATCTGGAAGAAAACAAAATGCACATGAAGGTGGCCTAGCTGTACCAAACCTAAAACTATATTGTAAAGCAGCAGTCATCAAAACCATTTACTACTGGCTAAGAAATTGAGTTATCAATCAGTGAAATAGGTTAAATTCACAGGACAAAATAGTGAACAGCCATACTAATTTAGTGTTTGACAAACCCAAAGCCCCACGTTTTTTGAATAAGAACTCACTAATTGACAAAAACTGCTGAGAAACTTGAAAACCAATATGGCAGGAACTAGGCATTGACCCACATCTAACAACCTGTACTAAGATAAAATTGAAATTGGTTTATAATTTGCACAAAGAGTGATATTTTTAGCAAATTAGAAGAATAAAGTATAGTTTACCTCTCAGATCTGTGGAAAAGGAAGAAATCTGTGGTTAAAGAACTTGAGTATAGTACTGATTGCAAAACGGATAATTTGATTATAGTTAAAGTTTTTGTACAAAGAAAAGCAATGCCGACAAGATTAGAAGGGAAGCTATAAATGGGGAATTTTTTTTTAAATTCAAGGGTTCTGATAAGGGTCTCATTTCTAAAATATAGAGAATTGACTCAAATTTATAAGAATTCAAACCATTCTACAATTGATAAGTGGTCAAAGGATATGAACAGACAATTTTTAGATAAAGGAATTAAAATTATTTCTAGTCGTGTAAAATGGTGCTCTAAATTAATATTAATCAGAGAAATGTAATCAGAGAAATAGCTCTGAGGTGCGACTACACATCTCTCAGATTGACTAAAATGGCAAGAAAAGAATAATGATGAATTTTGGAGGGGATGTGGGAAAACTTAGTTTTCCCACATCCCCTCCAAAATTCATCATTATCTATACTAGACACTAATACATTGTTGGTGGAGTTGTGAACATATCCAACCATTGTGGAGAGCAATTTGGAACTATGGCCAAAGGGCTATGAAAATGTGCATACCTTTTGATCCAACAGTGTTTCTCCAGAGCTTATATCCCAAAAAGATTAAAAAGGAAGAAAAGGGACCCACATATGCAAAAATATTTGTGGCAGCCCTTTTTGTAATGGCAAGAAACTGGAAACTGTGTGAATGCACATCAGTTGGAGAAGGACTGAATAAGTTATGGTATATGAATATGATGGAATATTATTGTTTTATAAGAAATGATCAGCAGGATGATTTCAGAGAGGTCTATATAGACTTATATTAACTGATGCTGAGTGAAATGAGCAGAACCAGAAGATCATTGTAAATGGCAGTACTGTGCTGATCAATTCTGATGTACTTGGCTCTTTTTCAATGATCTTGTGATGAAGAGAATCATTTGCACCCAGCTAGAGGACTGTGGGAACTGAGTGTAGATCACAACATAGCATTTTCACTCTTTTTGTTATCAATTGCTTACATTTTGTTTTTTTTCTCATGTTTTTATTTTTGATCTTATTTTTCTTGTGCAGCAAGATAATTGTACGAATATGTATACATATATTGGATTTAACATATATTTTTGCATGTTTAATGTATAATGGATTACTTGTTATCAAAGGGAGGAGTTGGGGGGAAGAAGAGGGAAATTTAGAACACAAGGTTTTGCAAGGGTAAATGCTGAAAAAATTCTCATTCATATGTTTTGAAAATAAAAAGCTTTAATAAAAAGAGAAAACAAGAAATATGGCCCCAAATTTACTCAATTCTGGATATCTTTTCAGCCAGTGATAACTTTACTATGTCTTTATTCCAAAGAGAAAAAGGAAAAACTCATGTCTTCCATATGAATATAAATATTTTATAGCAGCTCTGTTTGTAGTAGTAAAGAATTGAGCTTCTAGCATGGATTGTTAAGTTTTGAAATGCTAAGAAGAAAAAAGGAGAGATAAAAATAATAAACTCTACAAGTTTACCATTGTGAATAAGTCTTATCACATGACCTCATTTCTTTTTTTTTGACTTAGTTACTTTACTAAAAAATTAGGGAAATGCTATGAACATATTACATTTTAATTTAATTAATTCACTTACATGGTATCACTGTGGACAATAGGGAGAGATACTGAATAATAAATAGCACAGGTAGTTAGAAAATTGTGTGAACAATTAAAATTTGTTATTAATGAATGGAAGAGAAAGAGGAAATAGTTCACTAATGGAGTGTTTTGTAACTGCTTTCTTGTAATCAATATTTTATATGATTCACTTGAATGGCTTTATAGATAGTATGTTTATTAAATTTTGGATTGTAAATTTAAAAAATGAGAGGCTCAAGATCCAAAGAGATTTTCATAGATTGCACATCTGAGGTGAAGCTAGAGAGTTGGAATTTAGTAAGGATCAATATAAAGATCTTCTGAAATTCAAAAATATAATTGCAAATATTAAAAAAGAGAGGAAGAATTAAAGAATGAAAGAAATATAAAGAAAGAAATGAAATTTAAAAAGAAGCATGAACTAAAAATTTTTAGTTTTTAAAGAAAATAGGGGTCTCAATTATTTTTGTCATATTAAAAGAAATATGTCAATCTATACCTCCACTATCCTGGTGCTTGTTCTATGTTTCATGGTCAACCATAAATTTTTCTTTCTTCCACATGATGGTCTATTAAAAAAGTGAAAACCATGATTAATTCCCAAGTTATTAGCTCATTATGAACTTTATAAAACCTTATACTCAATATGATATCAGTAGTGTGAGAAGACAATTAAGAAACATATTGTTAGGGGCAGCTAGGTGGCGCAGTGGATAGAGGACCAGTCCTGAAGTCAGGAGGACCTGAGTTCAAATATGGTCTCAGACACTTAACACTTCCTAGCTGTATGACCCTGGGCAAGTCACTTAACCTCAATTGCCTCAGCCAAAAAAAAAAAAAAAAAAGAAAGAAAGAAATGAAAAAGAAAAAGGAAAAAAAAGAAAAAAGAAAAAAAATAAGCATATTGCTATCCTAGGCTACAAGTATACTGTATATTAAGAAAGAGATATTAGCCCAAATGTAAATTTTTCTAATCAGATTACATCTCAAATATTGTGTCCAGGGAAAAGATAAGAATAAACACTGGGGTTCATATGAGAAAACTGGAACTCTAATGGATTGTTGGTGGAGTTGTCAAATGATCCAACTTCTCGGAGAGCAATTTGGAACTATGTCCAAAGGCCTATCACAATGTGCATACCCTTTGAACTATCAGTGTTTCTACTGGGCTTATGTCCCAAAGAGATCATGAAGGAGGGAAATTGTCCCACATGTACAAAAATGTTTTTGGCAACTCTTTTTGTGGTGGCAAAACTTGGAAAATGAGTGAATGCCCATCAGTTGTGGAAATGACTGAGTAAGATATGGTATATGAAATAATGGAATAGTATTGCTCTATAAAGCTGATTTTACAAATGCCTGGGAAAATTTACATGAAGTGATGCTGAATGAAGCAAGCAGAGTCAGGAAAACATTGTAGAAGCAAAAGCAAGATTGTGTGATGATGAACTATGATAGATTGGTCTCTCCTCAGCAATTCAATGATCCAAGGCAATTCCAATAAATTTTGGATGGAAATTGTCAACTGCAACCAGAGAGAGCATTATGGAGACTGAATGGATATGAAAGCATACTATTTTCACCTTTTTATCTCATGTTTTTTTTCCTTTTGTTCTGATTTTTCCCCCAAACATGAAACATATGGTAACATGTAAAAAAAATTAATGTATATGTATAACCTACAAAAATAAAATAAAATAGTGTGTCTAATTATGGACAACATTTCACTTTCCAGGGTAAAGTCAGGGATCTACTTGAAATCTCCCAGGTTCCCTCCAAAACCACATGAAACCAAACCTCTGAAGAGAATCTCATGGAATTAATTTACTCTACAACTCAAGATAGATTGGAAAAACTTCAAGAAAGGTTAGTCTCACTGGGGTAAAAAGGGTTTTCAGACCAGTTCAGACAGACTCTGGAAAATCCAGTGAGAGGATCTTAATCAAAACAAATTAGCAACTGATACCCTCTGTCTTGGCTCAGTAGAGGAACAAATCAATGGGGCAGCCTCCACTCCCAGTTCAAAAGTCAAACTCTGTGAAACTGGGCTGTTTCCTGAAAAAGAGCAGAAAAAGCTACTCCCTGCAAACATAAGGCATCCCGTACTTGAAGTTCAGAGATGCATAGGAAGCTTAGGACAATATCCCTTTACCCCAGGAGCAGAGTTCAATCACTAAAGTGAAAAAAAGAGGAAATATCAAAAGAAAAGGAAAGAAAATGAGCTAGAAACAGAAAAGAACATTGACCAAAGAAATTCCCTTTTACTATGATAACAGGAAAGATCAAAACACCACCTCAGAAGAGAACAAAATATTCACGTATGAAATCTCAAAAAGTGATATGAATTGGTCTCAAGCCCAAAGAGGCTTCTTGGAAGTGCTCATAAAAGATTTTAAAAGGCAAATAAGAAAGGTAGAAAAAAATGAGAAAAGAAATAAGAGTTATGCAAGTTATGCAAGAGTAAGTCAACAGCTTGGAAAAGGAAAGAAAAAAATTGAATAAAACAACTCCTTAAAACAAACAATTTCCATAGGTAAAAAAAATCTACTGATGAAAACAATGCCTTCAAAACTAAAATTAACCAATGGAAAAAAAGATACAAAAGCTAACTGAAGAAAATCACACATTAAAAACTATAACAGGGCAAATGGAAGCTAATGAATGACTCTATGCGACAGCAAGAATGTCAAACTAAAAAGAATGAAAAAATGGAAGAAAACATAAAATACCTCAATTGAAAAACAGGCAACCTGGAAAATAGATCCAGAGACAATTTAAAATTTATTGAACTACATGAAGGCAATAACCAAAAAAAGTCTGGATATCATTCTTCAAGAGAACATCAAGTAAATCTGCAATTTTCTAAAATTTTCTAGAAACAGAAAGAGTAATACTCATTGAAATAATCTATTTACCATGTTTGGAAAGAGATTCAAAAAAGAAAACCTCAAGAAATATTGCTGCAAAACTCTAGAACTACAATCTCAGGGGAAAATACTGCAGGCTGCCAGACAAAAAGAATTCAACTATTATGGAGCAACAGTCAGGATTTCTCAGGATCTGAAAGCATCTACAATAAAGGATTGGAGAGTCTAGAATACCATCTTCTGGAAAACAAATGACTTAGGGTTACAACCAAGAATTAATTACCTAGTAATATTGAGCATCATCTTTCAGGGGAGGTAATGGATTTTCAATGAAGTAAGAAATTTTTAATCATTTCTTTTGAAAAAAAAAACCACAACTAAACAGAAAATTTAATCTACAAAGAAAGAACTCAAGAAAAGTGTAGAAAGGTAAACAAGTTATATTATTTAAAGGTTAAACTGTTTACATCCCTAGATGGGAAAATGATATCTGTAACTCTTGAAAAATGTATCTGTAACTGGGGCAGACAGAGGGGAGCATACATGGACTAAGGGTATGATTGTGAATGAACTCTAATATGATAATATCAAAGAAAAAGTCATTAAGGGGTAGAAAAATTTCTGTTCCAGAAGAGGGATGGAGAATATAATGGGACAAATTAGATCACAAGAAGTAATACAAAAGACCTATTAAGTTATAAGGAAAGAAGGGTGGGGGTTGAGCATTGTCTGAATCTTCATTTCATCAGTTTAGGTTCTAAGGGAGAATGCTGTAACCATTCAGTTGGGTATAGAAATTTATCTAACTCTATAAAGAAAGAAATAGGAGGAAAAAGAGGAAAGAAAAGGGAGCAGAATAGAAGGGAGGGCAGGAAAACTAAGGGAAAAAGGAAAAAAAGAATGGGGGAAGTTGTGATAGAAGACAAGGAAATTAGTGGGATGGATTAAAAATAACACTTCTAAGAGAAGGGAAAAGGGTGGTAGGAAATAAGGTTAAAAAAAAAAAACACCACAAGGACAGGGTGGAAAAAGAACAAAAGAATATACAGGGGAGAAAATAAGATTTCCATCTTATACAGAGCTAGTAATTATAACTGTAAATGTGAAAGGGATGAATTGTGCGATAAAATTAAAGTAAATAGCAGAGTGGAATAAAAAATAATAAAAAAAACAGAATCCTACAATATGTTGTTTATAAGAAACACATTACTTGACATAGAGATAAATACCGAGACAAGGTAAAAGATTGGAACAGAATTTATTATGCTTCAGCTTAAGAAAAAAAAAAAAAGCAAGGGTAGCAATTTTGATCTCAGAAAAAGAAAAAGGTAAAAAATAGATCTAATTAAAAAAACATAAGGAAGGAAAGTATATTTTGGTAAAGGGTGTCTTAAACAATGAAATAGTAAGGATACTAAATGTATATGCACCAAATAGTAAAGCAGCCAGATTCCTAGAGAAAATTTTAAGCCAGTTACAGGAAGAAGCAGAAACAAAACTATAATGCTGGGGGACCTCAACCTTCCCCTCTCAGAATCAGACAAATGTCACCAGGAAATTAAACAAGTAAGAAACTATGGAGTTTAATAGGATCCTAGAAAACCTATATATAATAGACCTCTTGAGAAATTTGATTAGGGAAAGAAAGCAATACACTTTTTTCTTGGCAGTATATAATACCTACACAAAATGATCATTATTAAGGCACATAAACCTCACAATGAAATGCAGAAAGGTAGAAATAGTAAATGCTTCCTTTTCATACCACAATGCAATAAAAATTATATTCAATAAAAGGGCAGGGAAAGATAAACAAAAACCAATTGGAAATTAAATAATCTCATTCTAAAAAATGATTGGGTCAAATTATGGGCAACATGAATGAGAAAGTTAATTGATGAACTAAAAAAAAAACACCTACCATAGTAAAATTTTAGGAAATATAAAACTGTAGGAAATCAAAATTCTGCTTCATAAAACAAGTGAAAATTACTCTACATGTTTAGCTTGGAAAGGAGAAGAATTGTAGATTAATCATGCTTTTCAAATATTTAACAGACTAGAAGATGGAAGAAGGAATAGTATACTCTGCTTGGCCATGGAATATAGAACAAGAATCAAATTATTAGAGATATTTTTTGTTCAGTTGGTTTTTTTTAATTATTTTCATTTCTTCATGATCTCATTTGACAAAGATATTAGAGTTTTTTGAAACTTCCTTTTCTAATTCATTTTACAGATAAGGAAACTGAGGCAAAGTTAGATTTAAGTGACTTATTCAGAATCTAACTACCTAGTAAGTTTCTGGGGCCAGATTTAAACTCAAAGATAAATCTTCCTGGCTACAGGCTTCTAACTATTCACTATACTATCTAGCTGTCCAACCTATTAGAAGTATAGTTTGACATATTCTCTTTCAACATAATGAAAACAAAAGAAAAGAAAAAAAAATCTCTTTTGATAACCAAAGCCATGCAAAGGTAAAATAAACTTCATCTACAGGTATTGTGTTTACCATTACTATTATTCTTCAGGCAAATGCTGGGTGTCCATATTATTATATTCTTTAGAGTTGTAACTGATCTTAGAGATCATCTAATCCAACCCCCTTGTTTAATGGATATTTTTAAAGAAAACTATACTTTGGGGAATGGAGACCCCTTTGTACTCTACATATCAATGGTTCTATGAAATATATTTCTTATGCTCAACTTTTAAAACTTTCCTCCTCCTCCAATTCTTACACCAATAATCAAGTAACACATTCAGTATTAAATGTCTTGGTAAGAAATTCCACTATCACATTCTACAGCTCACTCAGTCTGCAAGGACTTCTGTTATAAAGTTTCTTCATCTCACCACCTTGAGGATCAGCTTACTCAGAAGTGGTTTCAACTTGAAGTATTTCTCCCCCAATATCTCCTCCATTTGAGTAAAGATAAAATCCCACAAATTGGAACCTAAATCCATCTAGTGCTTGAAAAGTTATATCAAAAATCTAAGCATGATTCATCCCACCTGAACATTTAATGATGCTGCTTAGCAACTGCTGAGTGAGACCAGCTAGAAATAAGATGATGGTTTATGCTATTCTCTCAGTTAAAAAGGCAACTATCTCTCTTTTCTTTTATATTTCCTCTGTTTACTTCCAATGTTAAATTGATAAAAGTTAATAACAATCCACAGTGACTCTATGTTAAATTTGTTTTATTAACCTGTTTCTTTCCTCTTCTTATGCATTCCTATGCCTTCCTGTATAATTACTGCTTGAATTTTGCTTCACCACCCAGGTCTCCAAACTCAAATTATGTTATTGTCATTCAGTAAGCATAAAGAAAGCATCAAGCAATTCTTAGATATGAATGAGGCAATTCCATCATAGACTATGCACTAATTAAGGTAATGATGATAAAAGGGACACACTGACATTATTAACACAAATAACCCAAGACATGGCTTAACATTTCCACCTTCAAACTCCCTCTCCCTCGTGGTCCCCAGCCTCATAGGACATTGCATATATGCTTACCTTAATCAGAAGGGAACTGACGCATATCTATGTGTACAACCTGCTTATGTCTCTCTGTGTGTCTTTTTTTCTAGGTCATTACCCTCTTCCTAGATTGTCTTCCTTCTATTTTATGCCAGATTCTCTCTTTCTCTCTTATTCTCAAGATTTTTCCTGAAAGTTCTCCTCTAAGAGAAAGTTTTCCTTGATAACTATCATCTCAATATATAGTTATATCATTTCAGTAACTCCCCACTATTAATCATCTAAGTTTAAACCAGGCAAGAAAAATGAGTAGAGGAATTAGCAAATAGTTCATAATTTTGTCAGTAAGGAAACCCTACCAAGAAAGCAAGTCAAAAACCATGTACTAAAAACTTACTATGTGCCAGTCTCTATAAGTACTGGAGATATAAACAAATGCAAACATTTTCACTTTTCTTAAAAATTTCCCATTCTAATAGGGGAGACAACATGAAATAACGATCTGCAAGCAAGATATATACTGGTTATATTGGAAATAATCCCAGAGGGAAGACACTAACACTCAGAAGGACTGGGAAAAATTTCTTATATAAGATGGAATTTTAGCAACTTAAAGGAAGCCAGAAAAAGCAGGAGGAAGAGATGAAGAGGAATAAAATTCCAGGCAGATGGAACAGAAAGTAAAAATATGTAGAGTTGAGATATTATCATGTATGAGGAACACGGATGCTAGTGTCATTGAATTATAGCATATATGGAAGGAGAAAGGTACAAAAGGAATGAAAATGTAGGAAAGAGCCATGCTATGAAAAGTCTTCAAAGTCAAACAGATGATATTACATTTGATTTTGGAAGTAATAGAGTCATTGGAGTTATTGAATAGCAAAGTGATATAGTCAGATCTGAGCTTTAGGAAGAGCAATTTGAAAGTTGAGTAGAAGATAGACTGGAGTGAGGAAAGACTTGAAGCGAGAAGACCAACCAGGATTATGTTATAATAGTAGGGTGTTTAGAGTGTATGTAGGGTGGTAGGAGATTCAGAGGGGGGTTATATCACAAAGATAGAATTGACAGCACTAGGAACAGGAAGCACACCAGGACAATTCATTCTCATCACTATACATTACAAACACAACACAGTTCTGGCAATTAGAATTGTCAGTTCTTTCCTTCTCCCCTGGAGTTTCTGGTGTTATTTGCTGATCTAATGATGTCATTTACCATGCTGCTTTTCTGCTAATTTATAAGATGCGTTTTCATCTGTTTGGCTATTTTTTCCCAACTGAACTGATATTTATTGATACAGCTTTCATCCCTTCTTTTGCTTAATTTAAAATGTCATGCATCCTTTTGTCCTTGGAGAAATCACCATAAATTGTTCATGAGACAGCTCATAACTCTTGTCTATTTCATTTCTTATGTGAGTCAGACTTACAGTTACATCCAGTCAGGAAGCAGAATCTATTTACACAGTTGAATCTTTTGAACTTCTTTTCCTTTCTCTTCCTGATATTTAGAGTAGGCTTAGTAAATTTCTTTTATCTCTCATGTTTCTAATATTCTTTTTTAAAAATGAAGAGATGTAGGCTAAATAATGTTTTAATCAGATGGATTTCAAACTAATTAGATGACTGAACTCAAAGAGTAATTGTAAATAGGTCAATGATAACTAGCAAGAGGCCTCCAGTGGAATGCCCCTATTTTTAATCCTGTGAATTTTAACTCTTTGTTTAATCAGTTACTAGGACAAAGAAATAAATATCATGCTTATGAAATATTCAAATGACACAAAGCCAAGAGGGACAGTAAACAAACTAAATGACAATGTCAGAAGTGAAAAAGGAGTCAACTATTTGGGTTTAAAAACCACAACAACTTTACAACTTTATGAAAATGGAGGCATAGTTAGCACTTTCCAGAAAAGGATTTGGAAATCTTAGTGAACTACAAGGTCAATATAGCTTTATATTGTTATATGGAAATTCCCTCCCCTTTAAAAAAATCATGTCATTTTAGATCATCTCATTAAAAGATGCATGACATCTAGAAACAAGAAAATATTAAATTATCTGTACTCTTCCCTAATCAGACCTCATATGTAGCATTATGTCCAAATCTAAAAACCATTATTTAGAAGAATTATAAATAAGCTAAGTATCATTCAGAGGAAGTCGACTAAATGATAAAAAACTTTTAGCTACAAATTACTTTAGGCTTAGCTGAAGAAATTGGCATTGTTTAGCCTAAAGAAAAAATTACAGGGAGAATGTGAAGGCTCATAGATTCTTAATGATGGGATGTTATGTAGAAAATAGATTAGACAATTCTCTTTAGTCCCAATGGAAAAAACAAGCAATGAAAGGAAGTAAATTTGAGTTGGGTATCAAAGAAGACTTCCTAACAATTAGAGTTATCCAAATGATAGAATGTCTCTGGATGTGCTCATTTATCCCTCATTGAAAGACTGTAAATAAAGGTTGGATGGATATTTATTTCTTGTATTGTAGTAGGTATTATTTTGGGGGTGTGATTTAGAATAATGTATTATTGTTGTTATTATTATCTCATTTATACCTATTTAAGTTTTGCAAAGAAGAAAACATTTTACAAATATTATTTCATTTTCTTCTCATACAACTCTGGAAATTTAAGTGTTACTGTTATCCCCATCCTACACTTGAGAAAACTGAACTAAGTTCCTCAGGGTTAAATAACTCTCCAGAATCATATAGTTTCTGGATTTGAACTAGTGTTTTCTTATCTCCAAGTCCAACACTACCCACTCTGCCACCTAGTTTCCTAGGCAGATGTTGATATCCCTTCAAACTAAAAAATTCTGTGATTCTGTGATGATAGAACTAGACTTATGAATATTATCCTGGAATTCCACTTAATAAGACCAGAGGGGTGAAGTAAAGTTAACTCATATGTCCTGTATTTTTCTAGGTACTCTGAAATTGTCACTCTCCAGAGAGAGTGAGAGACAGACAGTCAGCCAGAGGAAGGAAGGGGGAGAGGGAAAGAATGTGTTATTTCAGGCTTTTTTGCATGAACTTATCCTTGAAAACAGAGCATTGGGCTGGGAATCAGAAAGACTCATCTCCTGAATCTGAATCTGACCTCAGACAATGGACCCAGTCATTGTGTGACTCTGGATGAATTATTTAGTTCTGTATGCCTCAGTTCAACATCTGTAAAATGAACTAGAGAAGAAAATGGCAGACCACTCCAGAATCTTTGACAAAAATCCAAATGTAGTGGCAAAGAGTTTTATATGACAGAAAAAGGACTGAATAAGAATAATGAAGGCACAGTTTTATATAGCACTTTGTTAAATGCTATAGAAGATACAAAAATAAAGAAAAGATTGTCCAATATGTGCTTAGTATTAAATGAATATTTGTTTATTGATTAGTTTCAGGTCTTTGGGCACTCAAAATGTAATTGAGAAGACAAGGCATATGTATGTAATCCCAAAACTTAAAAATTTCATAGAATTTTAAAGTTAAAAGAAATATCAGAGGTCACATAGTACAATTCATACATGCACAGAATTCTCAAAATAACATATTCATCAAATAGTCTCTATTCTTGAGATCTCCAGGGAGGGGTATAGTAGTCACTGACTTTTAAGGCAGCATTCAACTTTGGGGAGTTCTAGTTGTTAGGGTGTTTTTCTTGATACAAATCTACATTTTTGTCTTTGCAGCTTTCACATATTGCTTTTGGCTCTGTCCCATAGGACCAAATGCAACAAAAATAAACTTTCCCTTATATGTGACTGCTATTAAAATATTTGAAGATGGCATTCATGTTCTATCTGAATCTTCATTTCTTCAGGGTTCAAATCATGTATTCTTTCAATTATACTACAAATGGAATAGACTTGAATCCCCTCCCTAAACTTGTTGGCTTCCTCTGAATATTCTCTGGGTTATCAAAGTCCTTTTTAAATCATATCACTGATTACAGAATACAGTAATCCAGACAAGTTCCATATAAAAGTTAATAAGGAGGCAAAAGAAAATTTTAGTAGCGTTCATAGTAAGGAAAGATTATCTCCTGGCTGGAGAATCTGGGAAAATAGCATGGAGAAAGTAGCACTTGAAAAGGACCATAGAGAATAGACAAATAATTTCAGTGGACATAATAGAATAAAGAAATTATTGAACAGATAATAGCATGCAACAAGACCAGGAGTCAGGAAATCATTGAGTGTATCCTTTTAAAACATTAAGGCACTATAGAAAAGGGAATTATTATTATTTATGGAACTTCATTCTCATTTAGTCATGAAACAATTTGAAAAAAAA
>JAJPUD010027386.1:0-15605 GCA_023553655.1 Myrmecobius fasciatus | reverse complement strand
GTCTCTGTTTCTGTCTCTCTATTCTTTGTCCCTCTTTGTCTCTCTCTCTCTGTCTCTGTTCTTTGTCTCTTTCTGTCTCTCTGTCTCTGTCTCTCTATTTTTTATCTCTTTCTGTCACTCTCTCCATCTCTCTTTCCTTCCCCCAGGCCCCTTTCTTTCTCTTTCTTCTGGGTTCTGATCCTGCATCTAATTTCCTACTAAATATTTCCCCCGACTATTCTTCCACCTTTGCCTCAGATTTACCACGTACCAAGAGCTAAGTCCTTTGAGCTGCTCCCCAGGCTGCTGCCACCCTTTCAGTCCCAGCCGCACAAGCTCGGGGCCACCTTGGCTCTCCACTGCCTCGGCTGCTGCCCTCGGTCCTCCCTCCGTCCCTTCAATCCTTCTCTGGTCATCTGCCAGTGTGACATCCCTAAAGCCTCACTCTGCTGTTCTAGAGGCTCGGGGGCTCCCTATTACCATTAGTCAAACTCGTTTGCCATTTATAGCTTTTCCCCTTCACTCGTGTCTTGACAAACGAGGGATTTTGCTGTTCTGCCAGAGACCGGGCTGCCTAGCCTCGTACCTCTGTGCGGGCCGATTGCCCCCTGGGCCTGGCAGGCTCTCCCTCATTTCCTTTAAAGCTGGGCCCAGACGCCACCCCCCGGCCCGGCCTGCCCTATTCTGCCCACGAGCTGGCCCCTCCCCTCCTCGTCCATCCTTCGTCCCATAGATGGGCCCAGGGGAACGCAAGCTCCCCGAGGGCAGGGTCTCCTTCTCCTTGGTCTCCAGTGCCCAGCACGGCGCCTGGCAGGGGTGGGCCCTGGCCGGCTCCTCGGCCTGAAAGCCTCTCCCGGTGCCAACGAGCCATAAAGAGGCCCACAGGCTCAGCCAATCCTCTGGAACGCAGAGTTCTTTCCTTAAGGAGCTCGACCACGTTTTCCATATTTTGGGAGATTCAGTCAGGTGACCTTTGAATCCTAGAGTTGTGACAAGGGCCGGAAAATGGCCAGCCGGCCAGGAGTTCTGTTCTGGGTTTCCCTAGAATCCTCCGGTAGCCTCTTGACCTTCTTCCCAATGACACGACCTTGCCCCATTTTTGCATTCTGGGACCCCCAAGTCCTGCAAGGGGTCTCTCCCCACCCCATCCCCATGGGCCACCTGTCCTTCCTGCAGCCTAGAAAACTTGCCATGAGGCTCTCCAGTGGAAGGGGACTCTAGCTGCATCCTCACGCCGGGCAGCTCTAGGCCGGGCAGCTCCCTTCTGTCCTGGGCGGAACGCCAGCCTTCCGCTTCCTCACTGACTCTGCCCCCAGCCCTGGCTGAGCAGTGTCCAGTGAGGGAGCCGCCGTCCGGCGCACACCCCGGGGCCCAGCACCCAGCTGCCCCAGACAGGCCTTCCCCAGTGAACCCGTACTCCCAACGGGGCTGAGGTCCTCACACATGGCGGCCCCAAATCCTGCCAGGACGGCCCTTTGAAAGGAGAGGCCGGTCCCCGGGCTCGGGACGCCCACCAGCTCTCCAGGTTAAGTGAGACAAAAGCGGCTGCACCGGAGGCTTCGTGGGGGTCTGATGGTGAGTGGCAGCGAACGCCAAGGGCGGCGGCCACGCTGTTGGCAGCGCACCTCCCCTGAGCAAATGTTTTCTCTACTTTGAAATGGGGCTGTTTGGGGTTTTTCCCGACTAAACGAGGCTTTGCCATTTAGACAACAAAGGGAAAAAAAGACCGTGTTGCTCCGGCCTGGCGGCCAGAAAGCCGGCTTTTCTCAAGTCGAGCCTGGGAAACGGCGCCAGCCGTGCCCATGGCCAGGTGGGACGGGCAGCCGTGGGTGCTGGCAAAGGGGTCCCCGCAGGCCCGAAGCCAAAGGCAACGAAGAGGCGGTCCCGCGCCCGTGAGTGCCAAGCGTCCTTCTGGGGGCCGGGGCTTCCTCGGCTGCCCGAGGCTAGTTAGGGCTGGAGAATGGCAGGAGAGCCGGTGCCGCCGGGACCCAGGCTTCGGAGGAGAGCTCGGCCAAAGGAAGCCAGAAAGGTGGGAAGGGGCGGCTCAGCCAGGACTATTAAAGCAAGCAGGATTTTACCTCGATGCCGGAGGGAAATGGAACCTGGTATTGATTATTAAAATGCCCAAGAGTCTCAATCAGCCCCACTCCCTGTACTTCAAAATGAGCCGACAGGCCACAAGCCCCTCTAGCCCCCGAAAGGGCCCAGCTCTAAGCATGGCACCTTGCCCTGCCATGGGACCCAGGTGGTCCCAGGGAGGAGGGAGGCTGGCGACGATGCACAGCGTGCCCTCACTTAAATCCAAACCACGGCAAGCCAAGACCTGACCTTACAGCGATCTGGGAATAAGGCAGCTCCCCCTTCCTCCCTCCCTCCCCAGTCTGGCCAGGGGACCTTCCTGGTCCTCTCCGGGGTTGCCCCCCTGACCTCGGCCACAGAGAAGCCTCCTTTACTCCAAGCTCAGGCCAGCCTTTTCCCCTTATTCCACCCCAGCTGTGGGGGGGGGGTGTCTCAGACTTCCCTTATTGTCTGGCACCTGAAACACCATCCCTCATGTCTCTTTTCCCCCTAGCCAGGTGCCCGCCGTCGGAGGGGGCCGGTTTTGGTCTCGAGCGCCCAGTACCGTGCCAGGGAGATAGCTGTACCTGCTTATCAAGTGACAGCTGCTGAGAGGCGGCGCGGGCCTCCCCCTAAGGGACACCGAGCCCAAAGGCCCAGGAGTCCCTGGCAGGTGCCAGCCTGCCTCGTTGGCCTGAATTGGCACCGGAACATTAAAGAAGTACTTACCAAAGGCCTGCCACCCGCCAAGCCTGGCACTCCCGAGGGAACGAGGAAGAGCCAGCCTCGGAGAATTAGGCAGAACCCTTTCCCTCCCTCCCTGTCCCCACTTGTGCCCACTTAACACATGGGGCAAACTGACCACGGGCAGGCGGGGTCTCAAAGCGGAACCCTGCAAAGCCACTTCCAACTGCAGCTTTTCCCCACGTCCCGGAAAATGTGCATGAACATGGCTTATTTTTGATTTCGGCGACTATTAAATCGATGACTCTGGCTTTCCTATTTCTCAGGGCCGTCCCTAGGAGAGGGCGGGGCCTCCCTTCTCTCCTCGCCACCACCCACACGTATGTGCCAAATGTGATTCAAATGAAAACCACCTTTGGGAGGGAGGACGGACAGAAAGAGACGGACTGGAGCGGAGCTGCATGAGGGAGGAGGGGGAGGAGGAGGGGGAGGAAGAGGAGGAGGAGGAGGGTGGGAGGCTCACAGCCGTGGCTGATTGTGTCTGACGGGACCGGCGTTGCCGCCTTCGGCTGCCCCTCCTTTCTCCCATGAGCCAGCGAGCTCTGGGACCAGCTGACGCCCCGAGGACCCCGGGCTCTCTCCGAAGTGCAGGGTCCTGATCTTTGCATCCCGGCCATGGCTCCTCTGATATTTCCAGACACACGCAAGCCTCTTGGGCACTTTTGTTTACAGCCCCCCCCCACGAAGCACATTCAGGGTGGGCACTGCTCCCCCCAAGGCCAGCCCCGAGGAGAGCTCACACCCCAAACCCTGAGAGCAGGGGGTCAGCTGGCTGGCGAGGAGCCTCTCCTGTCTGCATCCTCCTGGGCTGCCCCTAAGGTGGCAGATGTTATCAAGTCCCTCAGGACTTTTCTGGTCTCTTAGGCCCCGAGACCACCGTATTCTATCAGAAGTAGAAAGTGGCTAAAATGACACGTTTCCCTCATTTCTCTATTCCTTTACTTAATTCTGATTGGTCATCGTCTGACTCGATGCAAATAGAGACCCACTGAATCCTGGCAGCAAGGATCCGCCAGAACTCTTCCGGTCTCTTGGGCCCCAAGACCACCGTATTCTACCAGAACTACAAAGTAACTAAGACGACAACGTAGTTTTCGTGGGCCGCCGTGGCTAAAGCCTTCATCAGGTAGGAGGAAGCCAGACCCGGCAGGCTCTCGGGTCCTCCCAAACGGCCTCCCTTGTGGCCCGCTGACTGTGAGGAGCCTCCCCCCTCCCCCCCACCGCATCCAGGCGGGCTCTCAAAAAGGAGCCGGGCCCGGCCTGGCCAGAGGGTGCCCTGGGCCGGGAGCGCGACCGCACCCCAACGAGCCGCCTGCAGAGGAAGCCCCTCCGGTCTCCCAGGCTAACCGAGCTGGACTCCACACGGTGACTGAAGACCACCCCAACAATCCCATGGAATTGATCCGATTTAATCAGAGCGTCCCATTTAAAAACAGAAGTCTGTGCCCACACTTACGCGCTGACTGGGGCATTAAGTGCACTGACGAAGGAACTCTCTTCCAAGCCCCCTCCCATTCCAGTCAGCCGATGGCCGCCATTTACACCAAACACAGCCCGGCCTCCTGTCGCTCCCTGTTCTCTCATTACAGAAACCCGGCCGTTCTATTTTCCCGATTACAGGGCTCGGGCGGTTTGTTGTTCTCGTGCTCCGGAGCTGACGGGCACTGTGAGCGCCAGCCCCCTGCCTGGGCCGCCCCCTCCCCGTGCCCCCCCCCCCGACTGCCCCTCCCGCGCCTTACCCAGATTGGAGGAGGCCCGGCCCTCGGCCGCCCGGTCTTTGAGGCTCTCGGCGATGTCCAGCTGCTGCTCGTGGTACTGCTTGGCCCTCTCCAGGTCCTGCATGCATCTGGCGGCGTGGCCCAGGCCGGCGTAGGCGCGCATCTCGATGGCCTTCTCCAGGAGCTCCTGGGCCAGCTCCAGCACGTAGTTGTGGTAGGACATGGCCTTGTCGAAGTTCCTCCGGTAGTGGTAGGCGCTGCCCAGGTTGCTGTAGGCCCGGGCCTCCTCTCGCTTGTTGCCCAGGTCCTTGGCTATTTGCAGGTGCCGCTCGTGGCACTGCACGGCATTCTCAAAGTCCCCCATGGCGATGTAGACGGCGCCCATGTTGCCCAGCTCCCGGGCTTCAGAAAGTTCGTCTTTGGACTGCTTGGCCAGGAGAACGCACTGCTTGTGGCTCGCCAGGGCGTTGGGGTAGTCTCCGATGGCCGTGTAGACGTGGCCCAGGCTGCTCAGGGCGGAAGAGGCGGCCTGGGGGAAAACAAACAAGGCAGAAAGGATGAGAAACCCGGGTCCTTCGGGCAGCTGCCGGTCACGGCAGGGGGGCTCGGGCGGTGCCGCGGGACGCTAGGGACGGCCCCCGACCAATCAGAGGCGATTAGCTCCGCCAGGTAATAAGTCACCTGCCTGCGGAGAAGGGCCACAGGGAAGGGCCCGGCTGCGGAGCCACTTGTGGGCTCACAAGCCCCTTCCCTGGGAGCTCCTGGACAAGGGAGACCCCGAGGGCACTGAGGAGGGAGACCCTGAGAAACCCTGGCCTCGGTGCCCACTTCCCTCGGGCTGCCAGGAATACTCCGTTACACTTTAACCATAAAAGGGCCGCCCTCGCAATTCTGAGAGCCTCCAGGGGGCTCAGCCACGGCCAGCAATCAGCCCCCTCTGGCCCCCAAGTGGCTAAGGGGAGCCCAAGACCCTGCCCTGGGAGCTGCCCGCCTAAGTCGGGCAGAAATCATGCAAACCGCTGGGCCTGCACCCTCGTCACGGCATTCTGCGCCTTTTAGACAGGAACCTGACCCCGCGGATCGCACGTTGTGTGATCGGTGCCCCCTCGGCTCCCTGAAACCAGGGCCCGTTCTGGGGAGCCTCCTCCGGGGGCGTGAGTGGGCAGAGACAGGACGCCGCTGGAAGGAGGGAGACTCAAGTATGTGTGGGCGAGGGCATCGGCCCCTGGCACAAATGGCTGGCACGAGGCAGCCCAGCCTTCCCTGATACACGAGCCCGCCTGCAGGGGTACAGACAGCAAGAATAACGGTTCTGCCGTGCGAGGGGGTCTGCTGGATGGGGGGACGGCAAGGGCGCTGCCAGGACAGACCAGGAGCCCAGGAGCGTGGGCCGCTGCCCGTTCTGCCCACGTGACCGGCAAAGGCAAATGGTGAGACAGGGGCAGTGACCTGGTCTCAGCCCCACACTCAGAGGAGGAGGGCCAGTCCTGCCCCCCCACAGCTTCCCCACAACCACATCCCCCTGTGCTCTCTGGGGGGACCTTTGAGACCCTGCTCCTTGTCCACAGTCTCCCCGTGAGAGAACAGGGGCTCCCGGAGGGCCAAGACCAACCAAAGACGGTTTTGTTTTTTGATTTGCCTCCCCTGGCCCTAGCAGGCAGGGCCTGGCATACAGCTGGCACTTAATAAAGGCTTGTTGCTTCTGGGCTGTAGAGACAAAAGCTCGCACACTGGGCACCATCAGGGAAGAAGCGGGGAACCACGTGTCTGTTCCCTGCACTGCCCAAGGGGACCCCGGCTTTCCAGCTGCGAGCATGTTGCCATGGGGATGCTGAGGGCTTGACATGGCGCTGGAGCCCTGGTCAGGTCTGCACCCCCCGCCACGCCGCAGCCCAGGGCCCTCTCCTTCTGGCCCCCCATCTGTTCCACGGCCGCTCCCAAGGATGGCACGGGGGCCTCCACAAGGCCCCGCAAAGGCACTTCTTCCATTGAGGAAGACGCTGGAATTCCTCTGCTGGCAGGGGAGAGCATCTCTGAACATAAGGCTGGGCTCCTGACCCCCGGGGCTCCTGGCTGGGGGAAAACAGTCACTCCCCTGCATTGTTCAAGTCTTTGCTGCGACTCAGGGGGCTGAGAAACGGCCCTGTTGCTGCTGGGGTCTTTCCCTCCCTTGGCACTCAGCCCAAGGGCCGAGGTGGGCGGCTGGTCACAGGAGGAGGAAGGGGCAGCCTTAGCTGCCATTGCCCCACACCCGGCGGCACAGAGGAGATGCGACCGGCTGCCCTGGGAAGGACCCCGGCTCTGAATGCTGGTTCTGCCCTATGGGACCTCCATGCTGGCCGGGCGTCATCACTTTGGGCCTGGGCAGACCCCGCATGCAGGGCAGCGCCCCCACGGAAGGCACTTAATAGCTTATCTAGGTTCAGTTTAATGGAGACCCCTGCCCTCGGCCCAGCCATGCCCAGTGCCAGCTCCTTCAGGTTCCCGAGACCGCGGGGCCTGGCGCGCTAGGCCGTGCGGCGAGACCTCTGCCAGAGGGCTCCTTCTGGGGGCTGCAACCTGCCAGGGAGGCTGTTCCTACCATTTTCCCGCAGACTCAAAGGCTGTTTTCGCCATCCGTCCAAGTAAACAGCCACAAAGGAGCAGTGAGGGCTCCTGCGTGAAGTCCCGTTCCTCCCACCATTCCTCCCACCACCACTGTCCAGCTACAACAAGGTGTTCTGTGTCATCCCCCAGGGCTTCTCACCTTGCCTCACGGCCTGCCCCTGCTTCCCTACAACTGTTTCTTAAAGAACAAGTATAATACAGCAATAATGAGAAACCCGGCCTTCCGCCTCTCCCTGGCCCGCTCCCATTCCCCTGTCCCTGGTAAGAAAGCGGATCCTTCCGGGGCCACGCTCCTAGAAAGGCTCGGGAGTAACGGGAGGCTCCTCTCTCTCTCCCTTTGCTTTTCAGTTTTAAGGGTTTTGCTAATTTTTGTTTCCCTCTGACCCTTTTTATAGGAAGCCATGGCTTGTAACAGAATAAAAAGAAAGGGAGAAGCACTTCATCAGAACTAACCCACATCATCCACGTTGGACAGTCTCTTCTTAAGCACCGGTGAGTCAAACCAAAGGGAGCTCCAGCTCCAGAGCCAGCGTGCTTTTCCCACTTCTAAGTCTGGCTTCCTTCTTTCCCCACAGTCTTACATAATCATATTCTCCTTACTGCCTCACCACCTTCTTCTGCCCGTTATAGCCCTGGCACGGTGCCCCTGAATGCCCAATCAGACGGCAAGGAGGACTTAGTGCCCACCTAGTGAGGGCGGCTCGGGGTCCAGGCTTGCTCCGTTTTGCCACCCCCGTTACAGAAGCTCCAGTTCATCCCTGGAGTTGTGCTTTCTGGTGACCAGCCCTGCAGGACTCAGTGAGGCTGAAACTCAGGTAGCCTTCCCCCCCCCCTCCCAGCAGCATCCATAAGGCACTTCCAGCTCAGTCCACCTGGTGAGCCCTGGGCCTCTGCGGGCCTAAGGACTCCCTCTGGGCCGCACGAGGCATCAGACAAGGGATTCGGAAGAGGGCACTGCACGCAGTCGACACTTAATAAATGTTTGTTGAATTAGACTGCCTGAAATGTTCCTCTGGCTTCAATCTCTAGGGGGATAGATCTAGTAGAGCTCCTGTGATGTACCCATTTATTTACAAAGCCCTTTGTGTGTGCTAAATCCACAAAAGCCACCAGAGACTTTTGACTGAAGAGGATGAAAATGGCCCAAGAAGTCAGCCTGACTGCGGCTCTCCTTCCCCATTATCATCCCTCTGCCAGGCGTCTGGGGTCAGGAGCCTTGGATGACTCAGCTGGAAGCAAAGCCCTTTGGAGGAGCCTTAGGTCAGCCTGGACCGGCCGGAGGCTGCCGCTCTCAGGGTGGGGGCCCCCATGGCCCAGGAGAGGGAGCCGTCATCACAGAAACCCAATCGGGCATCTTGAACCAATGGCCGCCGTGCGCTGTAAAGGGCACAGAAATGAGAGTCACTCACGGCCCGCCTAAACACGAGTAGCCAGTGCTGACAGAGAGTTTGGCGAAGCATTTTCTCCATTTGATATCAGTGGATCTTCACGACCGTCGTCAATAACAACTATCACGAAGCCGTTTTACAGAAGAGACAATAGTCTAAGTCACTCTTACTACGACAAGTGCAAGTCCAAAAAGTTCTGAGATTTCACCTCCCGTCCAACAAGTTGACAAAAACAGTCCACGTTGGGGGAGTTGTGGAAAGCAGGACGCGTTACCGTGGCTTGGGACAACCGTTCTGTGGCCGAAACTTGAATTGTGCGCAGAAAAAGCGCAAACGCCCTCGCTTTTGGTCACTGACCCCAAAAAGAAAGGCGCGCCGTTCGCCAAAATATGGAGACGGCGCGCGTTGTGGGAGCACGAAAAGGAGCACAGCAGATGGGCGCTGAATGAGAGAGCGCGATTCCACTTGTAGTGAGTGAAAGTGTGACTCGTGGTGAAGAGAGAAATGGGGGGGAGGGAAGGGACTGATCCCAAAGAAGTAAGCGGACTCCGGAAAACGGCTCGGGCCGTTGCCGGTAACCCAAAGGGAGAGAGTCGATTGTTAGGTGCTTTCGCAGTCCCGTCCGAGCCTGGTGCTCCTGTTTGGGATGCTCCTGGCCGAGGGGCTGCAGTGGTTTGCCACGTTCTCCTCTGAGGAAACGGAGGTAAGTGGGGCTAAGTGACTAGGAAATGTCTAAGGCCGGCTTAGAACCCGGGTTTCCACTCCGGGCCTGGCGCTCTATCCGCTGCGGTCCAAGGGAAGCCCCGCCACAGAACAATCCACGCTGAATCTGGGGAATGACCCGGGCCGGCTTGGCTGTGATGAAAAGATGAGGAGACTCCCACCTCTAATTGGGGGGGACCCCCAAGTGTGGACCCCCGCCCGTGTGCTCAGACTGTGAAATGCTGACTGGCTTGGAGGAGTTTCTTCCACTTCTTTGTTACAAAGGCACGTGGCTTTCTGGGAAGGAGGAAGGAGAAATGTAGGCAGCGTGAAAGCAAAACACATCAATAGAATCGATTTTCACAAAGGAGCGAGGACGCATAATGTCAGTCAGAAAGTGACCTGGGACGCGGGCTGGCCGAGCTGGAAGGGCCCTGGCATCTTGCCCGCTGCCGGTCAGAGCTAGAAAGGCCCAGGGAGCACCCGATGCTAGAACCCTGAGGGAAGCGGGAGACCACTTAATCCTTGGCCGGATGCAGGCCATTAATCGGCTTCATTTACGAATGCGATTCCGGCTTTGCCAGGAAGCCGGCCAGGGCGCACACGATCCCTGCACGGGCCCGCAAGGCTGACGGCACACCTGCGAGACCAGAGACTGGGCCAAGCTTCGTGGCCGCTGTGAGGATGAGACTCTGGGCAAAGGAGCCGCCACCACAGCCTGCCACGGAAGGTCGGCTCTGGGCTCCGCGGCCTGGGGAGCGTCTCTGGGATGCTCAGCGGGCTGACTCCGGCTGCACCGCGAGGAGGAGGAGCCCTCGGCGGCCCTGAAGGGGAAGGCCTTCCTTTGGGCAGTGACAGGGAGCTGCGGCTTCTCCGTGGCAACGGCCAGCTCTCCCTGACACCCAGGCCGGAGGAGGCTCCCAGTAATGACTCTTGTCCCCACGGCTTTAGTCCGAGAATAAGGCGCGTCGGGAAGAGCTCCCACCTGAGCCGAGACCACAGAGGACCGAGCATCGGTCTGGGCCACGCATTCAGGAAGCCTGTTTGTGGATGCGCGCTGACACAAAGTAAGCAGGAAGCAAGCTTCTGGTCCCGGACGCCGAGGGGACAGATCAGTGGTTCAGAGCTGTCAGAGGCCGAGATGTGAAAATTGGCAAGACACCCACCCTGGGCCGCTGCCCGGGGCCCCCCTGGGGTTTCCGTGCAGCCTCCAGAGATTAGAACGGCTTCTTCTCTTTTCCTCAGACTTGACGCTCTCTCAACATCTCCGGGGCAGCGTGGGAAGGGGCCACAACACCCCCTAGGGAGGACCCGAGCCTGGGGCTTGCTCTTCAGCTGCTGTCGGCCGTGCCCGACTCCTCGGGGCCCCTGCTGGCGTGTTCTTGGCAGGGATGTGCTTCTCTCCAAGGCCTTCTCCAGCTCAGCTTACAGGTGAGGAAACTGAGGCACATGGGGGCGTGGCCTGTCTAGGCTCACACGGCCGGGCACGCCCTGCACCATGGTGCCCACGGCAGCCGGAGGCCGGGACAGTGTTGTACCAGGTTGGGCCGTCCTTGGGCCCAGACACCTGCTTCCTGCAATCTGCCTGGAGGCCGCGGCTCTGAGCCACCAGGGACGCACCCGGGCCCGAATGCCGCTGTCAGTGCTCACCGCCGGAAAGCACGTTGGCTGGCAAAGTCAGCCACCACCCTGGCAGGAGAGCCCAAGGGCACGGAAAGAAGCCTGATGGAGGCAGGGGAGCGGCAGCTTCTGCCCCCCCCACCCCCCTGCAGCAGCTGGGGAGCTCCCTAAAGCAGGGAAATTACTGGTCCGGTCGTACCCCCCCAGGAGGGGAGAGGACTTCAGTCCGAGGGGAAAGCAGAAAAAACAAAAAGTGGGGGGCATGGCGGCGAGGGGGGGCAGCCGGACCGAGATGGGGGCCGGGGGAAGCAGCCAGGGGGGCTGGGAGAGCAAGGGAGAGCTTTCTATTGGCTCCTGGAGGTGATCAAAGGGAGAGAACCAGTCAGGAAAATGCTCTTAGAGCTGGAAGGAGGAGCACCGGGCTCAGGGTCCTGCCCAAGCAGAGGGCTACCCAGGAGGCCGCACGGGCAGGGGGCACAGGGTGAGGGGCAGGCAGCCATCGCCTCCCATCTGGAAACGACAGTCTCCTTCTAGGGCCTCTGCCAGCCTCCGGCCCACCACGCCATCGTCCTGGGCTGGGGCTAGCCGCGTCCCCCTCCTCCTCAGGGAGCTCTGGGGGCTCCCCGACCTCCAATTCTGCAGGGTGCTGATGGCTGTGCTCTCCCCCGGCCTCCCACCTCCAGGCCTTTACCCCAAGGCCTCCTGACCTCCTCCAGTCTCTGCTGCCTAAGAAGGCGCCTGTGCCCTTGGGGGTGAGCAGGCCCTCTGGGCCTGTTACTGGACAGCCGGGTTTGTGGCCCAGAGCAGGGACGGCTGCTTCCCCTCACAGTCCCAGCCCTTCCCGTGGAGTTTGTTCAGAAGGCACTTAATAAATGCACGCCGACTGGATGAGGATGACTTCAGTGAGGAGAGAAGGGCATTCCCCCAAGAGCAGTGAGGCTGAGGGCCCGGCGCAGAGAGGAGCTTAACGCAGGCTTTCATCATCCCCATCCCCATCATCCCCATCATCACCATCCCCATCCCCCCCCCCCAATCACCACCATCCCTTACCCCAGGGCAGCCTCCCTAGCCTTCCCTCCCCGCCTCCGCCAGGATCTGCCACCTGTGAGCCCTCACAACTCTCCGCATCCCTCGTTCCCCTCGGGGCCACGTTTCCCTGCACACACGTCGGCTCTCCTCACCGGACCCTAAGACCCCCACGGACGGAGGCCATGTCTGAATCTTCCCGGTCTTCGGCACAGCCCCCGGGGCTGACGGGGCCCAGTGAAGGTTCAGTAATGTCTGATGATCTCGGTTCCACGGGTCCACTAAAGTCCCTTTGGGCCAGAACCTACCATGTGGAGAGGCAGAAGTGGCCCAAAGGGAAGGACCCAAGGCAGAGGAGGCCGGCGCTCCCCTCGCTGGCCCCGGGCACGTCCCTCCACCGCTACAGCTTAGTCCCCTGCACATTTATTCCACATCCTCCATGTAAAGGCTTTAGGCCAGAGCCAGGAACAAGAATGGAGGCTCTCTGACTTTGAGAGGACGATGGCTGTGAGGAACGGGCTAGATGACCCTGAGCATCCCCACTCAAAGGTCTGGGAGCAGATGCAGAGCGGAGCCCAGGATCATCTCTGTGCTACCTGGAGGTGGCCCCGGCCTCCTCCCCCCGGCTCTCCCTCGGTCCCACAGCCAGCCCGGCAGCCACGAGGCCCGTCCAGAATCTCCCTCTTCCCTTTCCCGGCGTCCCCCACTGAGGGAGGCCCTTTTCTCACAGGCCTGAACAAAGGCTCCTAACTGCCCTCCTCCCCTGCCCTCTTCTCATCCGTCCTTCCCACCTCCACCAGGAGGCATTTCCAAAGAGCCTTCAGGTCTCACGACCACCTCACGCCGCCAAGGGCCACTCGGACAAGGAAAAGTCTTAAGGAAGAGAAGACAGGCTGGGCCGCTGGGGACAGAGGAGGAAGGAAGGGGACAAAGGAGGAGGGAGGGAGACAGAGGAGGAGGGAAGGGGATAGAGGAGGAAGGAGACAAAGGAGGAAAGAAGGGGACAGAGGAGGAAGGAAGGGGACAAAGGAGGAGGGAAGGGGACAGAGGAGGAGGGAAGGGGACAGAGGAGGAGGGAAGGGGACAGAGGAGGAAGGAAAAGGACAGAGGAGGAGGGAAGGGGACAGAGGAGGAGGGACGCGTCAGAGCTGAAGGACCCTGGACACCGGGCTGGTAAGCAGTCACTACCTTGCCTGGATTCATGATTTCCAGGCCATCTTCAAGCATGCTCCTGTGCTTGGGCCTCCGACACCCGCAGCTCGATCGTCCACTCGTCACACCTTGCCCAGACCCAGACCTCCCCCGGAGTTTTCACGCCAGGTCCCCGGAGGGTCCTCTTCCCGCCCCCGGCCCCTCTTCCAATTCTGTCTCTGAGCACGTTCTTCATCCATTGCCCACGTCTTCAGGCGCCATTGCTGTGGCTCCTGGGCCCTCGGTCTGGGTTGTCCCTGCTATTAGGCTCTAAGTGAGGAGCTGGCTTTTCCCCATTTGTTTAATAGTTGATTTCCCCCGGTCACACGGACCACAATTTTTCACCGTTTGTTTTTGAAGCTCTGGCTTCTGCTGTGACGGACGCGGCTCTTTCCAACGAGGAGACTTGGGATGGAGAGAGCCGTCAGCTCCCGGAGAGACTGCGGGGGCTGAGGGGGGCCACAAGCGAGCGTTTGCTCCTTCTTTGCTGTTTGCCTGCTTATTTTTTTCCTTCTCGCTCTTTTTCCTTCTTGTGTAGCGGGATAAATATGGAAATGGGTGTAGAATAAATCTGTTTAAGGCGTATTGGATTATTTGCTCCCTAGGGGAGGGGAAAAGGAAGGAGAAACCCTTGGAAGCCAAGGTTCTGCAAGGGTGAATGTGGGAAACTGTCTTTGTGTGTCTTTTGAAAATAAAAAGCTCTTATTAAATCAGACCCAAACCTCTGAGTTCTGGGTTCTCTCCCTTCTTCTTTCCCCACCTCCATCCCCCATTGGGAAGGCACGTGTGAAGTTATATTGACATAAAATTTATGTTGTGAAAGAAAACACAGATCTTCCCCCAAAAACCCTCAAGAAAAATTAAAAAAAAAAAAAAGCTTCACTCCGTGTCCAGAAGCAATCCGTTCTTCCCCTGGGTATTAGAACACTCCGACTTTTAAGTCCTTCCGCGTGGTCTTGGATCATTGCGCTGCCGGGAATAGCAAAGGCAGCCACGGCTGCTCATCTCCCAGCGCTCCAACTTTTGCCCGGCACATCTCACCTTGCCTGAGCCCAAGGACTTTCCAGGTCCTTCTGAGAGCATGGTGCCCATCATTATCACCCGCCGGGCATCCCCTCAGCTTCCAGTTCTTTGCTGCCACGAAGATTTCCGTACAGATCGGTCCCTTTCCCTTTTAAAGAAAAATCTCTTTAGGGATACATGCCTGGGGGGGGGGCACACAGCTTGCGGGCCCTTTGGGCAGAGGTCTAAGTTGCTCTCCAGCAGGGTTGGATCAGTTCACCATTCCACTAACAGGGCAGGAAAGTCTTGCTCTCCCCACATTTTGGGGGGGGCAGCTTGTTTGATGTCCCAGGACCTCGGCACAGCACCTGGCCCATAAATGCATCACATCAGTCCATTCCATCTCTACAAATCAATCCCCCCGACCACGGATAAGGAGACAGGAGTCTGGGGGGGTCTCACAAGGCTTTCTGGACATGACGTCCCTCTGCCTCCATGGCCCCACTCAGCCACCATTCTGGCCCCTCAGTCCAGTACAACACCAGAGAAATCCAGGCTCCTCAGGTGGGCATCTAAGCCCCCCTAAAGTTCCAGGCTTGGGCTCCCCTCTCCTCCTGCGGGTGACTCTGGGTCCCCCCACTCTGTCCTGGGCCAGAATGCCACCAGGCCGCTCAGTCTCTGCTGGGTTTGTTGTTCAGGAGTGTCTGACCCACCACCAAGTCCTCCGGCTCTTGGGGCAGACAGGGCACAGAGGAGCCGGGGTCTGAGGCTGGATTTGAAGCCAGGCCCGCTCTGCCTCTGGCCCGGTGCTCTGAGCGCTATGGCACCCCAAGTGGAATCACAGCGGTGTTGAGCTGAGCTCGTGGGCCACTCGGCGGCACCCCAAAGCTCCTGGGGTTCCAGGTGTCTCTCAAGGAAATGGACAGCAGGCTCCCTCTGAAGAGAGAAGGGAGGATGGATGAAGATGCAGGAGATGTCAGGGGAGGCTCAGAGCACAGCTGAAAACTCGGCCCGCTCGGCCTAATGGGAGATCTCAGCCACCGAGTGACAGGTCCCTTCAGCCGGGGGGGGGGGGTCCTGTGGTCAGTCGGAGGACGTCCCCCAGCCTGACTTGGGGGACACTTTGTGTCCTGGTCACAAGGAAAGGGCAGCATGGATTTGTGCTGGGCACCCATTTAGTCTGTGCCTCCTGGGACAGAGCTTTGGGTAGGACATGAGATCCTGGTGGACAAATCCATGGCGCCCAGTGGGAGATCCTGTGAACAGTCCATGGGATCCAGTGGGAGATCCTCGGGCCTGTCCGTGGGGCCCAGTGGGAGATCCTCGGGCCTGTCCGTGGGGCCCTGTGGGTACAAATACCTAGAGCACAGCACGCTAAGTTCTAAGTGACAGCTGCAAGGAGAACTCCAAGGAGAGGAGGGTTCGCTGACACCAGCCAGAGGGCACCGGGGAGGTCACCATTCAGCCTCGCTAGCACAGAGATCCTAGGAAGGGAGCACGGAGGTGACCAGGAGTCTCCGGGCCGCCTTGTCCATCTGAGCTGCGCCTCCCCTGGCACAGACGGCTCTCC
>JAJPUD010027385.1:0-15605 GCA_023553655.1 Myrmecobius fasciatus | reverse complement strand
CCTCACAACTGAACTTCCTCATCACTTTTGAGAGTAATATCATTCTCCCAGTCATTCAGGGTTTCTTGCTTTGGGAGAAACACCTCCTTTTTGAATTCATATGGTAGGTGATAAAATATATATCAACCACAATAAAGAAAATTAAGTTTTTGTCATGTTTAAACACTGATTCATGCCTCATGTAAAACATAAACCTAAGCAAAAATTAGGATTTTAAAAAGGTTTTTTTAATTGGCAAAATTGTCTGAGTGACAGAGACATAATTATTTTACATATTTCAATCTTGTTCATTTCTTTTGCTCTTTTAATAGTGTTTTATTTTTCTCCAATTATATATCAGAACAACTTTAGCATTCAATTTTATATTTTGTGTTCCAAATTTTCCTCTCTCCCTAATTACTCCTTTCCTTTCTTCCCCAAATGGTAGGTAATTGATATAAATTATACATGTACTATCATGTAAAACAGATTTCCATGTAAGTCACAGTTATGAAAGAAGAAACAGATCAAAGGAAAAAAGTGAGTGAAAAAAGTATCATTTGACCTGCATTCAGAGCCCATCAATTCTTTGTCTGGATGTCAATAGCATTTTTCTTCACAAATATTTTTTATTTGTCTTGGATCATTGTGTTGCTGAGAAAAATTGAGTCATTCATAGTTGATCATTACACAATGTTGCTGATACTGTGTAAAATGTTTTTCTAGTTCTGCTTATTTCTCTTTAAATGAGTTTGTACAAGTATTTCCAGATTTTTTTTGAAATTTGTTCATTATTTCTTATTGCATCATAGTATTCCATGACATTCATGTACCAGAACTTGTATAGCCATTTCCCCAGTTGATGGACATCCCCTCAATTTCCAATATTTTGCTCTCCCAAAAAGGGTTGCTATAAATATTTTTGCATCTATATATTTTCCCCTTTTTAAATGATCTCTTTGGGATACAGACCTAGAAATGGTATCACTGGATCAACGGGTATGCATAATTTGATTGCCCTTTGGACATATGTGCAAATTACTCCCCAGAATGGTTGGATCATTTCACAATTCCACCAACAACAATGCATTAGTGTCTCAATTTTCCCACATCCACAACTTTTATCATTTCCTTGTTTTTTAAATTAACTAATCTGAGAGGTGTGAGGTGGTACTTCAGAGTTGCTTTAATTTTCATTTCTCTAATCAAACATGATTTAGAGCACTTCTTTATATGCCCATAGGTAACTTTAATTTCTTTATCTGAAAACTGCCTGTATATATCCTTTTAAAAATAGTTTCATTTTATTTTTTGTTATTTTAATAATATTTTATTTTTCCAACACATGCAAAGATAATTTTCAATATTTACCTTTGCAAAACCTTGTGGACCAAATTGTTCTCCTTCTCTCCCCCTTCCCCTTTCCCAAGACTATAAGCAAAGTTAGGAGAATCAAGAGAACATTGTACATGATAACAACAAGATTATGTGATGATCAACTGTGATGTACTTGACTCTTTTCAACATTGACATATTGTTGCCATTTTACATATAAGGAAATGGGTAGATAGAATTAATTACTTTCCCACACTAATGTCTGAGCCTATATTTGAGCTCAAGTTTTCTGGAAGCCAGATCTTATACTCTTTCCATTGAAAGAGTTACAATAATATAGAAAAAAGGCCTGAAAGGGACCTTGGACTTCATCTAATCCAACCCCTTAATCATCATCACCATGATTATTATCTTGACAACCACCACTACCACCACCACCACCACCACCACCACCACCACTACTACCCTCATTGTCCTTCTCTTTCTCCTCATTTTTGTTATCATCTTCATCATAATCATCTCTATCATCTATACAACTTATCAAGACTTGAAATATCTTATTATTTTATTTGATCTTCACAATAATTTTGTGAGGTATGTGCAATTATTCTCACTTTGTAGATAAGGAAACTGAGTTTTAGAGAGGTTACGTTAGTTGCCCATGGTTGAATAGCTGCTTCATTTTTACAAATGATGAAACTGAGACCCAGAAATATTAATTGATTTTACCAAGGTCCCAGGTTAGGTAGGTGACATAGATTCAACTCCAAATCCTATCTTGAAATTCTCATTCTTTCTGCTAACCCCCTAAGTCTTTTTGATAAAGTTGTAAAGGAAATAATTATTTCCCAAGAATTAATGTCAAGTAAAGTTACTTATTATGACTTAACAAGAATTCCTTGAATTTGTATAATTTAAGCTTTTCAAAGAGCTATCACATCCTGTCACATTATCTCACTTAATTTCTACAGCAATGCTAGAAAGTAAAATGGGCTGTTTTTCAAAATTGTTTTCTAAGCAGTGTGAATAGGGGTATATATTAGAAAATGTCAATATTAATGAGTTGGCCCTATTACAAGGAATCTTTAGCTTCTGCTTTGGTTGGTAGCATCTTGGCTAACACTTGGTACTTTTTGTTTGAATGTTCACCTTTACAAGACTGTTTCCTACAGGTGAAGCTAAGTGTTCTCCCCCAAGCTCCTCCAAATACCTTTAAACAATGATTTTAAACAAATTCTAGAGTGACAGACCTCACAAAAAGATAGAGTGAAACAAATTTCCAGTCCAAGATAACTTAGAAGGTCAGCAGGAAAGGTTTGTTGCACCAGGTCAAAGAGGAGTACAAGTTAGAACAAACAGTCTCGAAGCAAATGGGGCCCCAGCAAACCAGGAGCAATTCTTGAGGTGACTGAATTAGAAGTAGGTTTCCAGGCTTCTCAGCCCATAGGTAATAAGGGGATTGGATAATGATTCCCTTTATTGGCACTAGTGACAGGGCTCTGTTGCATTGTCTATACTTGGATCTGGATCACAGTCCTGGGTTTTCGTCATAGTGCAAGAAGGAAAATTAGCATAGCAGAGTTTGTTCCTGAAGGGTATCAGGGATACTGTTCATAGTTCCAGGGTTGAAAAGAGTGCTTGGTTGCTCATAAACCAGTGCACAATATAAAAGAGTAGTAAACACACCTTTCCCTAGATCTTACCACTTTGGAAGAACAAAAAACTTACAGATTCCCAGAATTACCTCCATAAAACAGCTGCATAGAAAATCCTGAAGCTTGAGGCAATCCCCTTTCTACTTGGGAAGCAGAACCCCAATTTTGTATAGTTAAAAATCAATAGACTAAAAAAATGAGCAAATAGAAAAAAAAATTGATTATAGAAAGTTACCATGATGACAAGGTCATCAGAAGATAACTCAGAAGAAGATAACAAATTCAAAATTCTTGTATCTAAAGCCTCAACAAAAATATAAAGTGATCTCAGGCCATGGAAGAACTTGAAAAAGATTTTTGAACTTAAAAAAAGATTTTAAAAATCAAGCAAGAGAGATAGAGGAAAATTGGGAAGAGAAATGAGAGTGATAAAAGAAAATCACAAAAAAAAAAGAATCAATACACTGATAAAGGAACCACAAAATGCTGAAGAAAATAATTCCTTAAAAACAGAGTAGGCCGAATGGTAAAGGTGGCACAAAAATCCAGTGAAGAGAAAATAACCTTGAAAAGCTGGATTGGCAAAATGGAAAAAGATATGCACAAATTCACTGAAGAGAAAGAACTCCTTAAGAGGTAGAATTGGCCAAATAAAAAAGGAAAGATAAAGGTTCACTTTTCCCCAAACAGGTCATAGTATTGAAGGAAATCTTTCCATTGTCAAATTAAGTGAGGTCCTATGGATTTCAATGAATAAATTTAAAATATAAAATTCATTCTTGTTTTTTGTCTCCCCAGTTGATGTATAATACTCATTGAATGGTGGATTACATGAGAAAATTACATGTTAGAAATGTTACAAGGTATCCTTGTCTTTCCTTGTCAATTAATGCCCCAGGAAAACATGAGCAATGGTGCTCATACAAGACTAAAAGGAAGCTGTAGTCTGTACTAGGGGAGAGATTACTTATGTCAAAGAGAATATGATTACCCCATAGAGCTAATAAATACAGATGAGAAAATTGAGGCTTTAGAAAAGATTTAGAAAAGATTAATTTGACCAAAGCCAAATAATGGATATGTGTTGGTACTAAGAGTTCAAACCAAGATCTTTTAAAGCCTGGTTCTTCCAGTCCACTCCCTTCACCCCTGCCCACCTGTTATAAACATCTGATAAGATGATCTCTTTTTTTCCTCCCGCCCCTCCCACCAAGTCCTTTAGTTTTAATGTACACCAGTCCCTACATAGCATGTAAGATAGGACAGTGAACAAACTTTGATATCCACTGGTGTCAGTAGGCATGTCTCTCTGCTTAGAAATCCTTTATGTGTTCAGCTGAAATCAGATAATGATGAGAGAATTTTCTTCAGGAATTCCACAAAGAAGATGCCAAACTGCAGGGTCTTAATAACTTTTTAGCTTTGGTCCTACTACTCCATCCCATCTGTGGCTCTCTAAGTCTTAGTTAGGCAAAACTTCCAAGTTTTCCTCCTCAGAGACATATTAAAGATTAGTTAGTGTGCTTCTAATCTTACATGGCAATGAGCAGCCCAAAGGGCCAACTCCCTATAGAATTTGCCTGAGTCTGCATCTTAACAATTCCCTTGGAAGCTCATTGCTAACTTTAGTTTATGATTGGCATAGAAAGTTTTTAATGATACCCTGAGGGATCCATTTAAAACTTTATCAATTATTCCTTGATTCCACTTCATTTGGGAGATGAAATAATTCATAAATATTTATAGAATGATTACAGGATGATTTACAGACCAATGAGATTTGAACTTCAAGCTTGTATCAAAAAACTTGGCTGAAAATGTGACTTTGAAACTAGAGTCCCATAGCACACTGGCCAGCCACTTCTTTTTAGTATTTTATTTTAATGGTTATTGATGCTTTTTTTGTTTCAGTATTTTTCTCTATACATGCATACATGTATACACATGCTTGTGTGCACACACACACATATATATATATATATTATATTTATATTCATTTATTTATTTCCCCTCCCTGGATTTGCAATCAAAAAAAATAGATTAATAAAGACTAACCAACAAAACAGCTACAATTGGGTGCATGCAGCATTCTGATATGGAAGTTCCTCCAGCCTCTTTACCAAGAGGAAGGTAGTGGTTTTCATCCTCTAGTCTCTTAGACCAGTTCAGTGCCTCATTGCAATTAATGTGAATTCAATAGTAACCACATATTTTAACCCAGCATCCCTTGTTTATTTGCCTGTCCTTGACTATAACATTCCATTTCCCATTTCTATGTTCCCCTATGTCTGGAATGTTCTCCTTTTTCACTTCCAAACTAGTTTCCCAGGTATCCTTGAAAACTCAACTTAAAGCCCATCTTCTGTAGGAAGTCTTTCCACTGCTAGTGCCTTCTCTTCTGAGATTATTTTCCATCTACTGTGCATCTCTGACATCACCCTAATCATCTATGTATTGTCTCTTCAATTAGAATGTGATATCTTTGAGACTAGAGGCCTTTTTCTCTTTTTCTTTATATCCCCAGAACTTAGTGCAGATGTAGTAAGTACTTATAAATTATTTATTGATTTCCAAATCACTGTTGATCAGAGAAATGCAAATCAAGACAACCCTGAGGTACCACTTCACACCTGTCAGATTGGCTAAAATGACAGGAAAAGTTAATGATGAATGTTGGAGGGGTTGTGGGAGGGCTGGGACACTGATGCATTGTTGGTGGAGCTGTGAACGGATACAGCCATTCTGGAGAACAATTTGGAGCTATGCTTAAAAAGTTATCAAACTGTGCATACCCTTTGACCCAGCAGCATTTCTATTGGGCTTATATCCCAAAGAAATCATAAAGAAAGGAAAAGGCCCCACATGTGCAAGAATGTTTGTGGCAGCCCTTTTTGTAGTGGCTAGAAACTGGAAATTGAATAGATGCCCTTCAATTGGAGAATGGCTGAATAAATTATGGTATATGAATATTATGGAATATTATTGTTCTGTAAGAAATGACCAGCAAGATGATTTCAGAGAGGCCTGGAGAGACTTACATGAACTGATGCTGAGTGAAATGAGCAGAACCAGGAGATCATTATACACGGCAACAACAGTACTATATGACAATTAATTCTGATGGTCATGGCTCTCTTCAACAATGATATGTTTCAAACCACCTCCAATTGTTCACTGAAGAAAGCCATGTACACCCATAGAGAGGGATGTGAAATGTGGACCACAACATAACATTCTCATACTCCTTGATTGATGTTTGCTTACATTGTGTTTCCTTTATCTGATATATCGTTTGTGTAGATAAGATTTTTCTTGTACAACAATGATAAGTTTGGAAATATGTATGCATATATTCGATTTGCCAATATTTTAACATAATTAACATGTAGTGGATATCCTGCCATCTAGGGAAGGGGTGGGGAAGTTCAGGGGAAAAAATTTGTAACGGAAAGCTATGTAAGGGTTATTGTTGAAGAATTACCCACACATATGTTATGCAAATAAAATAAAATTTAAAAAAAATTATTTATTGATTGACTGACTGTCTTTAGATGCATCATTAAGTATCTGTATTCTAAAGATGCAATAGCTATGCTCTCCATATCAGCTTCCATAGTTGTGTTAAAAACCACTAACATTATTTCAAAGAAATAATGGAAATGTGGGAAATTATACATATTCTAAAAATAAAAAAAAACAAAAATATTAATTTTTTCAGCATACTTATGAAATACTAGGAGGTCTAAGAAGGAAAATAGTCCCTAAAATATATAGGGAACCCCAAATGTATTATACATAAAGCCCCAACAATGAAGGAACCAGTATAAAAGGAACCCTCCAATTTTCACTATCAATTTAGGTCCCCCAGAAAGGACTTTGAGTATATAGGCATTTTTTGATTGATACTCCTTGAAAAGCAGTTTATGCATCCACATTAGTGCAATGACCTCTAATAGCCATTAGAGATAATAAACTCAAAGTAAAATTATTTGCTAGAGAGGTATAGTAAAAATAGACCCTGCAAAATCTTTCCCCCATAAACCTGGGACACCCTCCACAAATACAAATAGCATCAGTGGAAAGACTAAGGACATACCTAGAGTATAATGGTGGCAAGAAATCTGCACATCTAACCCTTACACTAAGTACTTGAATTCCTCACTCCAAAGACCTGCATAGCTAGACAGAACCCACTGGGTCCTAGTACATGAATTTGACCTGATCATAAGAGTACCCTTTTCTTTTGTACTATCCCATATCCTGACCAGGACCTCTTTTTCCTAATATTTGTTGGCTTGAGGGTCCTCCAGGTTTCCCAAAACAGATCACTTATACTTCTTTGATAAACAGAAGTCTACCAATACTTCTAATAAGATGGAGGACCATCAGTCTCAGGAAAAGACCTCCACCAGGTCTGTATCTGCTCTGCCACTGAGCCTTACAGACCACTGGACATCGCTATATTTCTTGCTACTCTAACAAGTCTTTTCATTTGCCCTACAGCTTAATTCTAATTTAAATGCAAATACTTTGAGAGAAGATACTGCCTCATTTTTCTATTTGTATCCTGCAGCATTTAGCACAATGCTTGATATAAAGTAAAGCAGTTAATAAATTTTTTATTATTTCATTTAAGACAGTTATCAAGATCCCTGTAATATGAGTCTTTTCTGTTCTCTTCTTTTCTCCTCCTCGCCTTTCCTCTCCTCTCTTCTCCTCTCCTTTATTTTTCTTTTTGCTAAGCATTCCTAGTTCCTTCAGTAAATTCCATGCCACAAACCCAAGGCCCTTTACCATTTTGATTGTTCTCCTTTGAATATTTGATTGTTTATCAATGTTCTCCCGAAATAATTGCACTCAAAACTGAGCACAATACTCCAGATGTGGTCTAACATATGGTACATAGAATTAATGACTGCCTAATTCCTAGAAACCATGTCTTTCTAAAGGCAGTTCAAAATAACATTAACTTTTTCAGATGAATATCACATTATTGATTCACATCAGGGTTGTTGCCAAATCTCCTAGGTCTTTTTCCCCCAGAAAAACTGTTATTTCCCTATATAATGCACATCTTGTATTTATGATATTCTTTTGAACCCATTTTTTTGTTGTTGTTTAGTTGTGTCTGACTATTTTTGACGCCATTTGGGGTTTTCTTGGAAAATATACTAGAGGGCTTTGCCATTTCCTTCTCCAACTCATTTTACAGATGAGGAAACAAAAACAAACAGGGTTAAGTGATTTACCCAAAATCACCCAACTGGTAAGTGTCTGAGGCCAGATTTGAAACCAGGGAGATGAGTCTTCTTGACACCCTATCTGGCATTTTTTACACTCTGGCATCAGCTAGCTTTGCAAACTCAACTATAAACTTTTATATTTTTTCTATTGCATCTGATTAGTTCAATTTTATGTTCTAGCCTATAAAATATTTTCAGATACTGACTTGGTCTTCTACTGTGTTGGCTATTCTTCTAAGTTTTGTATGATTTACAAATTTGATAAGCAGATCAGCTCTTATGTTTTTTAAGTCAGTGATAGTAAAGTTAAACATCTGAATGATCAACACAGATACATGGAGAATACTACTGGAATTCTTTTTACTTGATATCAAACCATTTATGACTACTCTTTGAATTTAGCCATTTAATGAGTTCACAATCCATCTAATTATACCACTGTCTATTTCATGTATCTCTATCTTATTCATAAGAACAACATGGCAGGCTATCAAATAGGCAAACTGTATCTATAATATTTTGCTAAAATGGATCATGATCTACTCTTTTTCCCTCCTAGTCCCCCTCTTCCCTATCATGATCTACTCTTGATGAAGATATACTGACTTTTTATGTTTACTTCTTTTCTTTTCTAGGTATTTACTGTCTCTTTAAAACATTCTTGGAAGTTTCCTGTGATTCAAAATCAAGCTCACTGACTCACAATGTGACTGTTCCATTTTCTTTCCTTTTCTGAAATTTGAGTCAGTATTTGTTCTTGTTCAGTTCTGTGGTATCCTTGTTATCTAGTGAATAAAATGTTGCATAGGACAACATGACTATCTGCCTAAAAACTAGATGGTTCCAAATAAAGAGAATTGGACATGGAGTCAAAAAGACCAGAATTCAAATACTGATCCAAACATTAGCTTTTTTCAAAAGAAGAGATTGCCATTCTTCTTACCAAACTATCCATGCAAACTTGGTCCCATCTATCTCCTCTTGTCTTTTACAGAAAACTGCCCCTGCTATCACCCCAGAATTTCTCTTATCTTCTCTAATCTTTCTTCATTTGCTGAATCTTTTTCTGCTGCCTACCCATATGCCCATGTCCTGTCATCCCCTCAATTCTATCTGATACTACCATCTCTGTTAGGTGTTATCTTCTATCTCTCTTCTCTCTTAGGGCTAAATTCTTTAAGAAAATTGATTTGCAACCAGAAGTAGACAATAATTTTAAAATGCCTACAGGCAAAGTCTCAAAGGGGAAGACAATTTGCTCTAAAGCCCCTAAAGCCTTCTTAGAGGAATTTAAAGAGGATTTTAACAATCAAATAAGAGAGTTAGAAAAAAATTTTGAAAAAGAAATTAGAGTTATGCAGGAAAGAATCGACAATTTAGAAAAGGAAGGTCAAAATAGAGTGAAGAAAACATTCCTTTTAAAAATATAATTAACTGGGACAGCTAGGTGGCGCAGTGGATAGAGCACCAGCCCTGAAGTCAGGAGGACTTGCGTTCAAATCTGGTTCAAACACTTAATGCTTCCTAGCTGTGTGACCCTGGGCAAGTCACTTAACCCCACTTGCCTCAGGGAAAAAAAATACAATTAACTAAATGGAAAAACATATCTCCTGAAGAAAACAAGTTCTTAAAAAGTAAAGTTGAGAAAAGGAACTTCAAAGCTAATTGAATAAAATGAGTCCTTAAAAATTAGAATTGGGCAAGTGGAACCTAATAAATTTATGAGATATCAAAAATCAGTCAAACAAAATCAAAAGAATGAAAAAAAGAAGAAAATATAAAATACCACATGGGAAAAACAACTGATTTGGAAAATAGATCCAAGAGAGATAATTTAAGAATTATTGGATTACCTGAAAACCATGATCAGAAATAAATAAATAAATAAGCTTGGACGGCATCTTTCAAAAAACTATTAAGGAAAACTGCCATGTTATCCTAGAACCGGAGGATGAAAGAGTCATTGAAAGAATGCATTGATCACTTCCTGAAAGAGATCCCAAAATGAAAGCTCCAAGCAATATTATAGCTAAATTTCGGAATTATCAGGTCAAGGAGAAAAAACTGCAAGCAACCAGAAAGAATTCAAAAGTCAAGGAGTCACAGTCAGGGTTATAAAGGGCTTAGCAGCTTCTACATTAAAGTATAAGAGAGCTTGGAATATGATAGTGGAAAAGGAAAAGGATTTTGGATTACAACCAACGATCAACTATACACAGCAAAACTGAACATAATTTTTCAGGGGGAAAGATGCATATTCAAAGAAAGTTACCTGATGAAAAGACCAGAGCTGAACAGAAAATATGATCTTCAAATATGAAACTCAAGAGAAGCATAAAGTGATAAGCAGGGGAAAAAAGTTATTCAATAAGGTTAAACTATTTACATACACAAGAAGATGATACTTATAACTCTTGAGGATTATTTTTATCAGAGCAATTAGAAAGAATATACATAATACAGAGGGGATGAGTATAAATTGACTTTTATTTGATGATATAAACATTAAGGGGTAACTTTTTGTAGTGGCAAGGAAATGGAAGCTGAATGGATGCCCTTCAGTTGAATAATGGCTAAATAATTTATGATATATAAATGTAATGGAATATTATTGTTACATAAGAAACAATCACCAGGCTAATTTCAGAAAGTCCTGGAGAAACTTACATGAATTGATGCTAAGTGAAGTCAGCTGAAGCAAGAGAACATTGTACATAGCAACAATGAGATTATGTGATGAATCAACTGTGATGGATTTGGCTCCTTTCAACAATGAGGTGATCAGGACAATTCCAATAGACTTATGAAGGAGAGAGCCATCTGCATACAGAGAGAAGATTGAATGTGGATCAAAACATAATATTTTCACCTTTTTCATTTCTGTTTTTATTTCCTTGCTTATTTTTTTCTCTCTCATTTTCCCCTTTTTGATAAGATTTTTCTTGTGCAGCACGATAAATGTGGAAATATGTTTAGAAGAATTGCATATGTTTAACCTATATTGGATTATTTGCTGTTTAGGGGAGAGGAACGGTGAGGAGAGAGGGAGAAAAAAATTAGAACACAGGATTTTGCAAAGGTAAATTTTTGCAAAGGTTGAAAACTAACTTTGCATGTATTTTGAAAAATAAAAGCTGTTATTATATAAAAAAATAAGGGGCAAAAATTGCTTTGGAAAAAGAAGAAAAGGAAAGGCAGAATAGGGTATATTACATCATATAAAGAGGTGCAAAAGACCTATTGCAGTAGATGACTCTTACTCTCCTTGGATTCAAAGAAGGAATAATATACACACTTAGTTGAGTATAGAAATTTATCTTAATCTTTAGGGAAGTATGAGGAGAAAGAGGAAAAAGAAAAGAGGGAAACTGATACGAGGGAGAGAAAGAAGGATAGACTGAGGGAGATGGTGGTCAGGATAAAACACTAGTAAGAAGGGTTAAATGAGAAAGAAAAGTAAAAATAGGATGGAGAGAAATACAGTTAGTAATCATAGCTGTGAGTGTAAATGGAATGAACTCTCCTACAAAACAGAAGTGGATAACAGAGTGTAGTAAGAACCAGAATCCTAAAATATGTTGTTTTTACATTTGAAGCAAAGAGATCTATGCACAGCAAAATTAAAATAGTGAAGAAGAATATATTGTATTTCAACTGAAGAAAAAAAGAGTAGCAATATTGATTTCAGACAAAGCAAAAGCAAAAATAGATCTAATTAAAAGAGATAAAGAAGGAAACTACATCTTGCTAAAAGATGCCATAGACAATGAGCTAAAATCAAAATTAAACATATATGTACCAAGTAGTATAGCATCCAAATTCTTGGAGGATAAGTTAACTGAGTAACATGAAGAAATAGACAGTAAAACTATACTAATGGTGGAACTCAGCCTTCCCCTGTCAGAACTAAATATATACAACTACAAAATAAACAAAAATGAAATTAAGGAGGCAAATAGAATTTAGAAAAGTTATTGTATATTAGACCTCCAGAGAAAGTGGAATGAGGATAAAAATGAAAATATCTTTCTCTCAATAGTACATAGCACCTATACAAAAATTGACCAGGCATAAAACTCTTACAATCAAATGCAGAAAGGCAAAAGCATTAAATGCATACTATTCAGATCATGGTTCAATAATATATATATATATATATATATATATATATAATAAAGAATTATGGAAAATAGATTAAAATTAATTGGAAATAAATAATGTAATCCTAGAGGATGAGTGGATCAATGAACAAATCACAGAAACTATCAATAATTTCATCAAAGGGAAAAACAAAAATAACAGACCAAAATTCATGGAATTCAGCCAAAGCAGTATGTAGAAAAATTTTTACCTCTCTAAATTCTTACATAAATAAAACAGAGAAAGAACAGATCAGTGGATTGAGCACACAACTTTTAAAAAGCTAGGAAAAATGGAAAATATTCAATTAAATTTCAAATCAGAAATTCTGAGATATTAACAAAATTAAAAGTAAAAACTATTGAATTAATAAATAAAACAGAGCTAATTTTAAAAAAAAAATAAACAAAATAAAAAAGACTTTGGTTAATTAGATTTTAAAAAAGAAAGGATAAAACCAAATTACCAGTATCAAAAATGAAGAGTTAAATCACCACCAATGAAAAAGAAATTAAAACAATAATTAGGAACTATTTGACTAAATGTATGTAAATAAATCTGACAATCTGAGTGAAATGGATGAATCTTTACAAAAATATAAATTGTCCAAATTACCAGAAAAGGAAATAATTAATCCCATTTTAAAAAAAGAAATTGAACAAGTCATCAATGAACTTCCTAAGAAAAAATATCCAAGGCATGGATTTACAAGTGAATTCTATCAAATCTTTAAGGAACAATTAATCTAATGCTATATAAACTACTTGGGAGAAATAGAAGTCCCTGCCCTACCAAATTCTTTTTTTTTTTTTGACATAAATATGGTGCTTATACACAAACCATGAAGAGCCAAAACAGAGAAAGAAAATTGAAGACTAATTTACACTGAATATTGATGCAAAAATTTTAAATAAAATATTAACAAAGAGATTATATCAATTCCAGCATAATACACTATGACAAGATGGGATTTATATTACGAATTCAGGATTAGTCCAATATTATAAAACTATTGACATAATTGACCACATTAATAACAAAATTAATAGAAGTCATATGATTATCTCAATATATGCAGAAAAAACTTTTCACAATATACACCATACATTCCTATTAAAAACACTACAAAGCTTAAGAATAAATAGAGTTTTCCTTAAAATGATGAGTATCTTTCTAAAACCATCAGCAAGGATTATACACAATAAGGTAAATTATTGTATATAACTAGAAACTTTATAACTAGTAAGATCAGGTGCAAAAAAAGGATGGCCATTATAACCATTATTATTTAGTATTGTACTAGAAATGTTAGTTTTAACAATAAGAGAAGAAAAAGAAGTAGAAGGAAATACAATAAACAATGAGGAAACAAAACCATCACTCTGCAAATGATATGATGGTATACTTAGAGAATCCTAGAGAATCAACTAAAAAATTGCTTGAAATTAACAACTTTAGCAAACTTTCAGTATATAAAATAAATCCACATAAATTATCAGCATTTTTATATATTACCAATGAAGCCCAGTAGCAAGAAATAGAAAGAGAAATCCCATTTAAAATAATTGTAAACAATATGAATCACTTGAGAGTCTACTTGTTAAGACAAAGCAAGGAACTATATGAACACAATTACAAAACACTTTTCACATAAATAAAGTCAAATCTAAATAATAGGTAAAATATTAATTGTAAATGGGTAAGCTGAGCTAATATAATAAAAATTGCAATTCTAAATAATTTTATTCAGTGCCATACTCATCAAACTACCAACAATTTTTTATAAATATACAAAAATAAAAGCACAATTCATCCAGAAGAACCAAAGGTCAAAAATATCAAGGGAATTAATGAAAAAAGTGCAAAGGAAAGTGGCCTAACCCTAACAGATCTAAAATATATTATAAAGTGACAATCATCAAAATTATTTGGTATTGGTTAAGCAATAGAATGGTAGAACAGTGGAATAGGTTACGTACACAAGACATAGTGGTGAAAGACCTGACAGTAGTAAAAATACAAAGCAAAAGTAGTATAAGTTTCTGGTGAAGACCTTATTTCTCAAAAATATTATAGAACTGAATCAAATTGATAAGAATACAAGTCATTCCCCAATTGATTAATGGTCAAAAAATATGAAATAGCAGTTTTCAGATGAAGAAATCTAAGCTATCTATAATCATATGAAAAAATCCTCTAAATCAATATTTATTAGTGAAATGAAAACTAAAATAATTCTGAAGTACTACCTCATACCTATCAGATTGGCTAATATGACAAAAAGGGAAGATATTATATGTTGGAGAGAATGTGGGAAAATTGTGACACTAATGCACTATTGGTGCGATTGTGATTTGATCCAACCATTCTGAAAAATAATTTGGAACTATGCTCAAAGGACTACAAACTATGTATACTCTTTGATCCAATATCACTATTATGTGTATATTCCAAAGTGGTCTAAAAAAGTAAGATGGACCACGTGTATAAACATATTTATAACAGCTCTTTTTGTAGAGGCAAAGAATTGGAAATTGTTGGAATGTTCGTCAACTGAAGAATGACTGAACAAGTTGTAATATATAAATATAATGGAATACTATTGTCATAAGAAATGACAAGCAGGTGGATTTCAGAAAAATCTGGAAGAATTTAGGTGAACCATTGCTGAATGAAGTAAATAGAAGTAGGAGAACATTGTACACAGTAGCAGCAATACTGTGAAATGAACAACTGAGATAGAACTTCTCAGCAATACAATGATCCAAGACAATTCCAAAGGATTCATAATGGAAAATGCTTTCCACATCCAGAGAAAGACCTGTGGAGTTTGAGTGTAGATTATTATTTTCATTTTTTTTTGTTTATCTGTTTTTTCTTTCTCATGATTTTTCCCTTTTGTACTAAATCTTCTTTCACTACCTAATTTGGAGATATGTTTAATATGACTGTACACATATAGCCTATATCAGATATATAGTCTATCTTGGGGAGAGGTTCAAGGGTAGGAGGAAAGGAGAATAATTTGGAATTTAAAATCTTATAAAAATGAATATTAAGGGGGCGGAGCCAAGATGGCGAACTGCGGACAGCTTTCTCTGTGAACTCCCTCCGACAATTCCCTCAAATCCAGAAAGTAAGCCTTAAAACTGGTTCCTGAGTGAGGTCCTCACCAAGCATTTGGACTACAACGCACTTCTATAAAAGATCTACCTTGAAAGAACTCCGGAGAAGGTTAGCCTCAGGGGAAATC
>JAJPUD010027384.1:0-15605 GCA_023553655.1 Myrmecobius fasciatus | reverse complement strand
TGTTTTGCAAATAAAAAGCTTTATTAAAAAAAAAAAAAAGAAGATCCAACGCTTTCCCTGAAAGTGGATGCTCAGTCTTTCTGGGTAGTTAATTATTGGCTGTAATCCTAGGTCCTTTGCCTTCTGTAATATATTATTCTGGGACCTCTGAATCTTTATTGCAGAAACTGTCAGATCTTGGGTAATTCTGACTGTTGCTCTTTGATACTTGAATTACGTTTTTTTTTTTGTTTTGTTTTGTTTTGTTTTTGCAGTTTGTAGTATTTTGTACTTGAGATTATAGTTCTGGAGTTTTGCAAAAAATTCATTGGTGATTTCCCTGTGGAATCTCTTTCCAGAGGTGAATAGATGGATTTTAAAAAATGATTATTTCCCCCTTTGTTTCCAGCATATCAGTGAAGTTTTCCTTGATGATCTCTTGAAAAATGGTATCCAGGCTCCTTTTTTTTTTTTTTTTTTTTTTTTTGCTCATGGCCTTCAGATAAACCAAACTTTAAAATCTCCTGGATCTATTTTCCAAGTCGACTGTTTTGGCAATGGGATATTCTATATTTTCTTCCATTTTTTTTAATTTTTAAATTTGTTTGACTGATTCTTGATGCCTCAGAATCACTAGTTTCCATTTGGCCGTTTTACTTTTAAATGTGTGTTTTTTTTTTTTTGTTAGTTTTTGTATCTCTTTTTCCATTTGATTAATTTTACTTTGCAAGGTATTGTTTTTTGGTGGATTTTTTTTTTTGCTTTTAGCAAGTTGTATTTTTTTAAAGAAATGCCTTTCTTTTTTCTAAGCTGTTGACTCTCTTGCATGCCTCTCATTTCTTTTTTTTTTCTTTTATTTTTTACCTCTCTTATTTGTCTTTTAAAATCTTTATGAGCACTTCAAAGAAGCCCTTTTTTTGCTTGAGACCAATTCATATCATTCTTTGAGATTTATTCTGTGGACATCTTCCTCATCTGAGTTTGTCTTGGTCTACTTTGTTTACCACAGTAGTTTTCTATGTTTCTTGCTCATTTTCTTCTTCTTTTTGTATTTCCTCTTTTTTTAACTTTCATGGTTGAGCTCTGCTCCTGGGGTAAAGGTGGCTCTGTCCCAACCTTCTTGTGCAGCCCTGAGCCGTGGCTTTGAGCACAGAGGTCCCTTATGTTTGCAGGAGGTAGCTTTGCCTATACTTTCCAGGAAACAGCCTGTTTTCCCAGCATTGGCTTCTGAGGTGGGACTGGAGACTGCATCACTGATTGGCTCCCCTAATGAGCCAGGACTGATGGTTTTAGTTGCTGATCTATTGTGATTAAGAACCTCTCACTGGCTTTTCCAAAAGTCTGTCTGAGATGAGCTGAACAGTCTTTTCTGCTCAGTGAGACTGATCTTTCTTGAAGTTTTTCCAGTCTATCTTGAACTGAACTGGTTTCATTCAGTCAGATTCTATTCAGAGGCTTGGTTTCATGTGTTTTTTTGAGGGAAATCGGGAGAGCTCAAGCAGCTTCCTGACATTACTCTGTCTTCTTGGGTCCAACCCATGAAGTTCTTCACAGAATTGTTATAATTTAGATTTATTCAATCAATAGTGAGTTGCAACATTTTTTCAGGTCTATAACTAGTTTTGATTACTTTATTTAAAATTTATTATTCTCTTTTGATCATTGATCAGTTGAGGTATATTAAAAATCTGACTCAGTTCTCTATCGGAGAAGCTTGCTTCAAATTTTCTTTCACAGTTATTATTATTATTCCCCTTAACCAGGGAGTTCTGAAATTAGGCTATGATATTTCTGGGAATTTTCATGTTGGGATCTCTTTCAGAAAGTGATTAGTTGATTCTTTAGCTTCTATTTTACCCTCTGGTTCTACAATATCAGAGCAATTTTCCTTAATAATTTATTAAAAGATGATATCTAGACTCTTTTCTTGGTCATGACTTTTTGGTAGTCCAAACATTTATAAATTGTATCTCCTGGATTTGTTTTTGAGTATTTTTTCCAATGACATTTTAATTTATTTTCAATTTTTTTTATTCTTTTGGTTTTGTTTTATTTCTTAAAGTCATTACCTTCCATTTGCTCTAATTTTTAAGGAATTAATTTCTTCAGTGAACTTATATATCTCCTTTTCCATTTTGATAATTCTACTTTTTTAAGGATTTTTTTTCTTTAATGAAGTTTTTTTTAATCTCTTTTTCAATTTGGCCAATTCTACTTTTTATGGCATTCTTCTCATTGGCTTTTCAATGCCTCTTTTACCATTTGATGTATATGAGAGATTTTTTCTCCATCTCTCTCTCTCTCTCTCTCTCTCTCTCTCTTTCTCTTCTCTCCCTCTCTCTCTCTTCTCTCCCTCTATCTGTATGCCTCCTTTATCAAGCTCTTTAATTTTTTTCATGAATTTCTTGCATCATTTTTATTTCTTATCCTATTTTTCCCCTCTATCTTCCTTGATTTCGAAAATCCTTTTTGAACTCTACACAGCCTGAGACCAATTCAATTTTTCTTGGATATTTTGGATGTAGGAGCTTTACTTTATAATCTTCTGAGTGTCACCGTAGTAACTTTCTGTGTAAGTTTGTTTTCCTATTGTTTGTTTATTTTCTCAGTCTATTACTTGACTTTTAAACATTAAAGTAGGACTCTGCTTTCAGGTTGCACTACTCCAAGCTTCAGAGGATTTGTTCATCTGTTTTCAGAGATACTTCAAGGGACCTGTACGTTTTCTGTTCTTCTAATGACATATGATCTAAGAAGAGATGTATTTCCTACTGTCCTGGCCTGTTCATTGGTCTTTGAGTGACCAAAAGCACTATTTTCAGCCCTGGAACTATGATGAGGTTTTCTGTTAACTGTAGTTTGCTATGGTCCTCTTCATGCTGGGACTGTCATGCAGGACTGCAATCTAGATCTGAGGATGTAAAGAATATTGCATCAGTGCTTGCCAAGAGACTTCTTAATCTACTTCTGTCTAGTTGTTTAACTCTCTCACTGTCAATGAGCTGTGAGCTCTGGAAGCAGCTGTTGCTGCTGATTTCTTTAACTCCCAAAATATACTCATAGTTTTCTAGGGCTGGTTCTACATTGACATAGCTTATGCTGGACTATACTTCATTTTTTTCCCAATTGTAAGCAACCTTTCCTGCCTATGTTCTACATTACCTTTGGCTGGAACTTCATTTTTTGTGGGTTCTGCTGCTATAGACAATGCTTTATGATTATTTAAAGGTATTTGGTGCGCTTTGATGGTGATCTCTAGTGAGTCACTCATTGCCTTTTCTCCACCATCATCTCCCTATGACCACAATATCTTAAAGTCAGTGACAGATAAGGAAAGGGAAATCCTTCCCCATAGTGTTGTGAAAGTGTATTTCAATGCATTTAAAGGAATTATCATTAAAATGCCTTAGTGGATATTTTATGAAAGAAGTCATCCAGGAGAGGGATAAGAAGATCTTAAAAATGAATATCTGATGATACATACATAAATGATTTCAGTAATGGGGAAAGAAAGAAGTTGCTATCTAATGTCAATTATTTTATATAGAGTATAAAAGGGTCCTTTTATATTTTTATTTGATTGATTCTTAATGAATCATTGATTAATTAATTTCCATTTGTTCAGTTCTAATTTTTAGTGAATTATTTTCTTCAATTACCCAGTTACTTTTTTTTAACCTCCTTTTGTATTTGGCCAATTGAATTTTTTTCTAATTGCTGAGATAATTGAAGTTAAGTGACTTGCCCAGAGTCATACAGTTAGGAAATGTTAAGTGTCTGAGACCAGATTTGAACTCAGGTTCTCCTGACTTCAGAATTGGTACTCTATCCACTGCACCACCTAGCTGCCCCTGGCCAATTGAATTTTTAAATGAATTGATTTGTTTAATCGATTTTTTTCCATTTCACAAATTCTATTTTTCAAGGAGCTGTTTTCTTTTCCCATTTTGTCAAATATATTTTATGAGGAGTTATTTGCTTTTTCCATTTCACTAAAGTTATTTTTGAAGGACTTAACTTCAGATAATTTCTGTGTTTCCTTTATCAAACCTTCTTGCAAAGTTCTCTGTTTCCCCATTTTTCTTCTACCTCTCTTTTAAGATCCTTTTTGAAATCTTCCAAGACAGTCCTGTGAGATGCAGACCAATTCATATCGTCCTTTGGGGGTTCATCTGGAGATGATCTGCTTTTAGCATCCTCAGGGTTTAATACTTGTTATTTTCTTTCTCCTTAAAAACTATCTATGATTAGACTTTTTTTAAAAACATTTTTAAAAAAAGTTTGAGTTCTGCATTTAGGGCAAAGGGGAGATTGTCCAAGCTTCCTTTAAAGGCAATAGTGGCTGAGCTGGGTCAGTGCTGACTAACTTCCAGTGCTGGGTGGGCATAGCCAGGTCCTGTGATATTCTAGGGTTCAGGGGCCCACTATTTGCCTTTTGTATTTGTGTCGGATATCTCATAGCTAATCTGCTGATCTACTGGCTTGCAACTAGGACAGAATAGCCAACATGGCTGTAGATTCCTCCTGTTATATTTCCTGGTCCTGGAGGCCTTCTCCATCCTTTCTCTCTGCACTCCCGTACTCAGCTCATTCCTCTGTGCCCAATTGAAACAAACCTTTTCTGAAAATCTTCCCAAATTATCTTCTACTGGAAATTTGTTTCATTGCAAATATTTGTCGGTTTTGTCACTCCAAAACCAGTTCAGAGTCTGGATTCGGTGTTGATCTGAGGGACATTAGGGAGGGCTCAGGTAAAGATGCATCTCCTCTCTGCCGTCTTGGCTAAGCTTTTTATTTTCAAAACATATTCACAGAAAATTTGACTACATTGATCCTTGCATAGCCATGATCAGATTTTCCCCTCTTCCCCCCCTCCCCTAGATGCCAAGCAATCCAGTGCATACTATACATGTTGAAATATGTGTTAAATCCAATATGTGCAAACATATTTCTAGAATTTTCTTGTTGCACAAGAAAAATCAGATCAAAAAGGAAAAAAAATGAGAAAGAAAATAAAATGTAAGCAAACATCATCAGAAAGCATGAAAATGCTATGTTGTGGTTCACACTCAGATCCCACAGGCCTCTGCCTGGGTGTATATGGCTTTCTTCATCACTGAACAATTGGAACCAGTTTGAAATATCTCATTTTTGAAGAGAACCATGTCCTTCAGAATTGATCATCATATAGTCTTCTTGTTACTGAGTACAATGATCTCCTGTTTCTGCTGATTTCACTCAGCATCAGTCCATGCAAGTCTCTCCAGGCCTCTCTGAAATCATCTTGCTGGTCATTTCTTACAGAACAATAATAATCTATAATATTCATATACCATAATTTATTCAGCCATTCTCCAACTGAAGGACATCTATTCAATTTCCAGTTTCTAGCCACTACAAAAAGGGCTGCCACAAACATTCTTGCACATGTGGGGCCCTTTCCCTCCTCTAAGATCTCTTTGGGATAAAGGCCCAATAGAAACACTGCTGGGTCAAAGGGTATGCAGTTTGATAACTTTTTGAGCTTTGTTCCAAATTGCTCTCTAGAATGGTTGTATCCGTTCACAGTTCCACCAACAATATATTAGTGTCCCAGGTTTCCCACATCCCCTCCAACATTCATCATTATCATTTCCTGTCATTTTAGCCAATCTGACACGTGTGTTAGAACATCTTTTCATATGATTAGAAATAGTTTTAATTTTTTTCATCTGAAAATTGTCTATTCATATCCTTTGACCATTTATCAATTGGAGAATGGCTTGAATTCTTCTAATATTTTATATTTTAAAGCATATTTAAACAATATAGGAGCAAAGATAAATAACTGATGCTAGTGGAATAGTCTAAAGAGGAGTAAACTGGCAATAAACTGAACTTAAATTGGTGATGAATTCCAAGGACATGTTTGTTTGTGTTTTTAAATCATGAGAGAAAAAGGAAGATTAAATGCGGGCTTTAACAAATAATGTGAAATGTATTGAGGAAAGACAAGAACTGAGATATAGAATTACTTGACTACAATTTTGCTACTGTCTTCTAACAATCAACTCAGATTGAGACAGATAAAGTAGAGAATTGTTGTCAAGAGTTAAAACCTAATACAATGGGGGATAGCACAACAGCATAACCTCAAAGTTCACCCTCTAGGTGTGCTGCAGTGATATCCTGGAACTTCTCACCATTACTACCTGTGATTTTAATTGTGTTAAACTTTAAAAAATCTTACAGAATGAGAAAAGTGTCATGCATCTAGAATCCATCAAATTTCATGATTTTTGAAAGCCAGTGAATACTAATTCAAATCTTAAAAAAAAAAAAAAAAAAAAAAAAAAACTCCAGAGCATATCGTTAAAGGTATGTTGGTGATTTCTTAGAGACAGCAGTAGAGATTGCTAAGTGCCAAAACAAACTCATTTATTTTCTGACAGTTTATTATCCTGGGAATTTTAGCCTGATGAGTCAGCCTGTAAATGTTTTGGTCTGAATTTTAAGGGAATGAAAATGAAAACATGAAAAAGACATGTTTATTAGGTCAAGAGTATTTATGTGAGAATGCTATAACTTTATAGACTGATCTCCTTAAACCTAAATAGGAAACTCCAATGACTTTAGTTTGTTCTAGACCTCAATTTCTTTCACTATGAGGCATATAAATGTTTATTGACGTCAGATATTCTTAATAAAATGCAGGAAACTTCAATAAAATGAGTTTACTCTTTTTCTTTTGTATAATTTTACTGGGAAGTATTATGCATAAGAGTATTCCCAACTACTCTGGAGGGACTTCTTGAACCAGTGCTTTATCATTTTCTAAGAAGAACCTATCCTTAATGCCATACTGTTTTACTACTGTGTCCAATACATGGATTGGTAGGCAAATAAGATGAAATGACATCATTCCCACTTTGTTCTAGGTAGCTAGGTAGGCATATATATCAACAAATCCTCCTATTACTTATTAACAGGAAGCCACTTCTAACTTAGAAAATAAATAAATGTACATCACATATAAATCATCCAAAACAAGGTCTTATTGACCCCCTCATGGCCAAGCAGAAGAGTCAATAAATCTGCCCCCACTCTGATTGTGATTTATTTCTCCTGTGATGGCCTTTCAGAATGAGACAGGTGCTGGGGAAAAGTGGAATATTCCTATCCTATCTAGAAGGGTTTACAGTAGAAGATAGGAAAGTCAAGTCCTTAGCTTCAGAAATAAAGAATGTGTCTACCATGTAAAACAAAAGTATATGATCAAAGATTTGTAATTTTTGAAGCCAATTTATAAACTAATAATACAACTCTTCTCTATAGTAAGTCTATAAGACTATTTAAATATATTTTATGTGTATTTCATGGTTTTTGACAGGAATTCTTATGGTAGTTTTTCTCCAGAGCAAAATAGTGAATATGATGAAATAATTATAAATCAAAGATTATAATAATTATAAATTGTTTTATATATATATATTTCAAAGCTTATAAATTGAATAGAATGTGCATTTTAGCCTAAAAAAGGGGAAAACATGGAACATATATAGTTATAGTTTTCATATACATACATATATATATATATATAATTATTAAGATGAAGGAAAATACAACTTAATTTGGTGGTGCTTTATATATGTTTCTGGAGGGCAGAGGCAGTTTCAGAGAATCAGATTTTGATTTGGTATAGGAGAAGAAATGGTTCATAAGCAATTATAGTTGTGAGAAAATATAGACAAGGCTACTTTAAAAAGTAATAATTTTCACCAGCCGTAAAGTCAGGACTCGAATTCAAATCTGGCCTCAGACACTTCCTAGCTATGTGACCATGGACAAGTCACTTAAACCCAATTTCCTCAGCAGAAAAAAAAAAGTAATTTCTTTACCACTCCATCTATTTAAATAATGGGCTGAAATATGTATTTGTGCATATATATCTTTGCAATGAATGGCCCCCATGCCAGGAAAGGCTTTCCTTTCTCCAGAAAGTCTTTGCTGATCCCTTACAGGTGTCAGTACCTGTCCCAATAAATATCCTCATATATATTTTAACTTATTTTATAAATACCTGTAAGTAACAGTCATATGCAATAAAAACCATCTATGTATTCCTATAGAAGGTGTCTGATGAGAAGATTTTCTATACATGAAACTGATTATTTTGTTCTACGAAAGCTATGAAATAAATCTAAATAAGTAGAATACATTGAGCATGCTTTTACTTGAAAGATAGAATATAAATTTTTATACTGCTGAAATGTCATGAATCTCTTATTTGTGTACATATTATGATTTAATTATTTAGCTATCCTTCTGTTCCATCTTTACATAATACCTAACAAATGTTGCATAAATCATTGTATTTCTATTCCTTACTCTCCCAAATACACAAAAGTAACATATTTGTTTATAAACAATATAGGACTTTCTTTTTCCTACCTCACTGGTGCATTCAATAATTCTGACAATTGGCTTGTTAATACACAATTTTAGCATATTCATTTACTTGTCTAAGCCTAGGTGGAAAAGTGTAAGTCTGAAAGCATGTCAGACTAATAGTTAATAGAAAAAGAAACATTGCTATTGGGAGAATGTTCTGTCATTGTGGAAAATAGCTGGCCAGAACTCTGACACTGACAGGAAATCAGTGAGAGCATTCATGAATACTAACAGAGCATGCAAGTATTAAAGAAGGCATAGGAGGAGGGGAAGAAGGAAGGCCATGTCAATAGAATGAAAAGCTTCCTGTACCATATGAAGCGGGTTTTTCTTCTGGATAAGTTTTCCAAATCTCTGACAACCTGAGTTATTTCTTCCTATTAGCATTTGTTTTCCTTTTTAAAAATTAACCTTCAATTTCAAGAATCTGACTTTCAAAGTGTAAATTAACTGAAGGATTATGTTCATCCACTTGATATACAATTTTTAAGAGTAGAGCAGTATTTACCCAATGTCATCAAATTAAAAACAGTACAAATGAGGTAAAATAAATTTATTCTCTGTCTATATGTGAGTGCTTACATACATACATATCTACATATATGTACATTTATATTTATATTTCTAGGTTTATATAAACATGCCTAGATATATAAAACTATATGTGGTATTTGTATATAGATGTAAATAATCACACATATAAATATATACGTACTTATGTGTTTATGTGTATGTATATTTCCAATATGCGTGTATGTATATATACATGCATAGGCATATATCATGTTTTGTCACTCATTAAAATGCATTCTAATTGTTATATTTTCTATGTTGAACAGAAAACAGGCTTTCTTTTTGTACAGAAAAGTTTGCATTAGCATCAATTGCTTCTTCTCTATTTGTAAATGTAGATTAAGGACTAAATCCATTCAGAGAAGTTATAGAATCCATTCTTATCTTTAGATGTTGGTGAATACCAATTTCTTTCTAATGAGCACCTCTAGTACAAACTTTGGGGTAGTAGAATGAATGTCATTTACTTTAACTTAATAGAAAATAACTCAAGGTTATTTAAAGCAAATGTTATCTTTTTGCATTCACTCTCCAAGTGATCTGTATGAGAGTGGTACTTTGCTGAATGGTTCTGCTGAATTAATTTTCAAGTGCTCTATTTGTATCACAACATTCATAGTAGATTGTCTTTCTATCTAATTTTCATACAAGAGAATCAGACAGAAGAATAAATTAATAAATTGGAGAGGTGACCTTTTAGATATTTAAATAAATCTCTAAGTTTAGAAATAGTTTATAAAGTTTAGTTTTTGCAGTGAAAACAGTGTTCTTTGATAAAATTGATACACTCTGTAAGTCTAGTGACTACTATTCATAAAATGCATGAAATATAAGTATAGCATTTTGTTTGGATTTGTATCTGTGACTCAATACTATGAGGAATTACTAGTGAGAAAACTCCAGATAATTCAGATCATCAATTCACAATATTTGATACTTTGAGAAAAATTTCTGGAACATTAAGAGATTAAGTGACAAGACTTTGATTAGATACATAACATTTCAGAGTAAGTACTGGAATTCATTACTTCCTTGAGCATATGGCCATCTACTGCATTTTGCTGTCTCTCATCATAACAATATACAGTCAAATTAGTGAATACATTTTTGCCCAAGCCCTAAATATTACATAATTTTTAAAGCATAGTTAAGGCATTTTCTTGATCAATTTTAGCCATCTCTTTGTCTTTATTTCTTCTAGTCCATTTCATTTCATGTGTAGTATTTTTGCTTTTTCCTTTCTGCTATATTAGCTAATACTCCCTGCTCTTTCTTGCATCTTATCCAACCCAATTTATCACCTTCCTAAACTCTTTCTTTAATGTCTTTCACTTGAATTTTCTAACAAAGTTTTTACTTTCAAATACACCATCATATTATTGTGTTTTAGATTGTTCTCTATAGATTGTCTTTTTGAGTTTAAGGGAAAATTTTCAAAGTTTTCATGGAATATAATTTATTGATTTCAATCCCTATTGTGGGTATTTTTATAATATTAATCCAAATAATTTCCATGAGCCAATAACTCATATATAAACTGCTCTTAATTATTTTTCCTCAGTGACAAGAATCAGGGCTTAATTAGCTCAAAATCTCTATTGTTTTCTCACTACCAGCCCCTTGGTCTGATTTTCTCAACAATCACCATTATTTTTTCTTGTGGTGCAAAAAGGGAAGACACATATAACAGACTTTCTCCTTTCAATGCTTCTGTGTTGAAAAATTAACACAGAAAATATCAGCTTAAAGAAAGGTATTATTATTTTCTGCAAAGCAGAAGAGTCAAATCACATCTATATTGATTGGAATGTCCTAGCCAATTTTATAATGGAGCTGAGTAGAACTAAAAAAGTGTTACAAAATTTTCTTGGAGAGGCTAGTATAGTTAAGAGATTGATGAGGGTATTCAATATTAGGAAAGCTAATATCTCCTAAAGATTAAGTGAGTTTTGAGGAGAATATTAGAGATAAACTAAAATATGAATGGATAACTTTTAAAGAAAAAAAATTAAGCACCATCATTACTGAAGGCCATGTGGTTTAAGATTATTCCTTAATTTTTCTTTTGAATTTTTCATATTGTTCTAGAAAATTGCAAAAAAAGAAATTTGCAAAAAAAATGAAATTGAATTTAAATATAATTATTAATAAATGTATGTATATAGCCACCAAATATTAAGCATGAATACAAATTAAAATTAGAATCGATCAATTTTGGGCAAATGTTTTGTGGAATCCTATTAAGAAATAGGATGTTTTCATTTTTATTCTTAAGATGGAAATGGAGCCAATATTGCTGGGAAAGAAAATGTATAAATTTTAACGGAATTTCATTGATAAGAAAATTGTTCATTTTCCCCTTTTCAATACTGATCATTTGGCACATTTTTATATATTTTGTCTAAGGAAAAAAAGGAGAAGATAATTCTGCCTTTTTTCACAAGGTGTGATATCCTTTCACAAGGTAAAGGTGTCCTTTACTTGTTGGAAACCACAAAACTGGTCTGCTCCAGTTTCCAGAAGAAAGGTGTCTCTAGGCCCCTGTGCTTTACAATGTAGCATAGCAGTTCCTAAAACTTTTAGTTTCATGAATCCTTTTCACCAGATCCACAAAATTGTGGTGTGAACTCCAATAATATTAATATATTAATACAATACTTAATATATTACTGAAAACATCATTTTAAATATATGCTGTCTTACTACAATAAAAAAAAATTTCTCCCAAAAGTTCCAAATTGAAATGTACAACTTTTAATTACATATTTTTCTACCTATAATTATGAACATTTTTTCTCATTAAAATTAATTAAAACTTAATTAGAAACACTTTAAGTGGGACATTCTGTAAGAATTAAAAGAAACAATTATCAAGAACTCTTGTGCTTACTTTATCTGAAAGACTTCATATTCAATTTCTTCATTTTAAAATTTTATTTCATATGAAGAACATTTTAAAGAAGCAAGATATATATTAGAAAAAGTTTAACATAATAGTGATATTTAATTTTTATGTTTGCTGTTTTATTTGATTAAAAGTTTCTGAGATTTGGCTTAACACCAGACAAATAGTGTTAAACCTAGTTCTGTAAACATTTTTATTTCTGCATTTTTATTTAAAACAAGATGAAATAAAAATGTTTGCTCTCGCAAATATATGATGGGACATGGTAGAAAATGTCACATTCTCCTGTTAAGAAATGGAAATTCTTGATCATTTAATTACACAGCTGATGAGATACAGGTTATAGAGGGGATTGTAGGAATTATTCTGGTTGAATGCACAAAATGCACATAAAGTAAAACCATATATCAGTCCATTCCTTGGATATCAATTTCTGCTTGAATGTCTAACCCTGTGATAGTGTGTAGGCGATTTGTTGACAAATTGAAAAATTTCAAGAATATGTTGGGCTTAGTCAGAAGAATTCAGAGTTTAGTGTAATAATCTTAATTAGAATTTGATACAATCACTATGAAAAAACCAAAATCATTGTGCAGATGAGTGTAATAGTTAAAAATTTCTGTGGGAAAACAAAACCCAAAACAAAGCTATGATACTTCACACATGCACATGCTTGTCACAGAAAAAAAAATTTGTGTAATATAACAGAAATTATTCATTGCTTCTGTTAGCCTTAAAGTTTTTTAAGGAAGTCACTTGGACTACTGTTATGAACTCCCAAGGGTATGTGAACCATTAAATGTGAAAAAAAATGCCTATCATATGGTCTAGTGAAAAAGAGAAAAATATTCTACCTTTTTTTTCCATCATTATGGTACTGAAGAGATCAGAAGCTGATCTAATATATATATGTGTGGTGTGTGTGTATATATGCATATATATGTATATATGTATATATAATATTATATATAATATGTACACATATACACATATGATATATGTATTTATACATATATTTTGTATATGTGTATATATATTATATAAATATTATACACACACAAACACATACACACATATGCTCTGAGACCTTTTTTTTTTTTTTTCTTGTCCTAAACAGGGAAGAAAGTGAGTTGTCCCTAAACTTTCTTCAGAAGAATACATGAGTTTCCTTCCGGGGGTGGAGCCATGGTGGCAGAGATCAGACAGGAGTCTCTGTAACCTCCTCTAACCTCCCCTCAAACCAACAACATATGAAGCCTCTAGACTGATTCTGAAGCAAAAAAATCCACAATATCTGGAGAACAACACGATTCTAGAAGAAGATACTCTGGAAGAACCTCAAAACAGGTCTGTTTTAATTGGGCAGGGGGGTGGTCTACTGAACCCAGACTGCAGCGCAGGGAGACCTGGGCAGGGAGCTGGAGCAGGGAGCTGGAACAGGAGTCGGAACAGGAGTGGGAGCTTTGTGCTTTTCACACACCTGGGAGTCTTCTGCAGGCCTCTTGGAACAATTTGTCCTGATTGTGGGCAGGTGGTCTGGAGGGTCTGCCTTTTGAGGGGGATAGATTGTGAACCACTGAACCCCTGATGAGCATGGGACCTAGCTGCCATTACACAGCACCTTAAAGCAATCAATCAATCAACAGGACTGATCAGCACCAGAAATAATTCAATCAACAGAACCGCCCCAGGGTGAACTAAAGCAGAACTGCCCAGCCCCTGACGTAATTCAATCAGCAGATCTGCCCAGTTCCTGAAATAACTCAATCAGCAGAACGGCCCCAGGGCAAATTAAAGCAGCTGTCCCACCTTTGCCTTAAACAGACCTCACACCTTTAAAAAAAATGAATAAAAAACCAAAAACAGCTCTCAGCATAGACAACTTTTATGGAGAGAGGGAAGAACAGACCTCAAATCCTGAGGCACCTAAAGGTAAAGCAACTCCAGAAAAAGCCCCAAAGACAGACATAAATTGGTCTCCATGTCACAAGGCTTTCTTTGAAGATTGCATAAAAAATCTTAAAAGAGAGTTAGAAGAAACATGGGGAAACGAAATGAGATCACTGCAAAATAAAATAGAAAAAATGGAAAAAGAATGCAATGAACAAAAAAATGTAATTAGTCAATTGCAAAAGGAACTAAAAACAGTAACTGAAGAAAATAAGAAATTAAAAATTAGGAACGAACAATTGGAAATGAATGACTCATCAAGACATCAAGAATCAGTTGAACAAAAACAAAAAAATTAAAAGATAGAGAAAAACATGAAATATCTCCTAGGAAAAACAACTGACCTGGAAAATAGATCTAGGAGAGACAATCTAAGGATTATAGGGCTTGCTGAAAGCCATACTGAAAAAAAGAACCTAGACCCTATCGTCCAGGAAATCATAAAAGAAAACTGCCCTGATATTTTAGACCCAGAAGGCAAAATACGCCTTAAAACAATCTACCGATCACCTCCTGAAAGAAACCCCAAAATTAAGTCCCCCAGAAATATCGTGGCTAAATTCCAGAACTATCATACCAAGGAAAAGATATTACAAGAAGCCAGAAAGAAACAATTTAAATATCGGGGAGCCACAATTAGGATCACACAGGACCTAGCAGCTTCTACTTTGAAGGATTGAAGGGCCTGGAATCAGATATTTCGAAGGGCAATGGAACTTGGATTACAGCCAAGAATAAGTTACCCAGCTAGAATGAGCATTATCTTCCAGGGAAGAAGATGGTCATTCAATGATATAGGAGAATTTCACCTATTTCTACTGAAAAGACCAGAACTGAACAAAAATTTGATCTACAAACACAGAACACAAGAGAAACATAAAAAGGTAACAAGAAAAAATAACTCTTGAGAACTATATTTATGTTATAGATACTTATAGAATGAGGGTTGATTTTATGAATCGATTATTACATTATGATTATGATACGATTACTGTGAAAATTTTATGATTATTATCATATGATTACTGTGATTTTATGATTATTATATGTTTATTGTGATTTTATGATTATTATTATATGATAAACTGAAAAAGAAATTAGAGGTAGAAAAGGGATAACACTGGAAGAAGAGGAAAAGAAGGTAAAATGAAGGAAATTACATCACATGTAGAGGCAAAGAAAACCTATAATGATTGAGGGGAGAAAAGGGAGGGGAATGAGAATTGGGTTAATCTCCATATCATCAGATTTGGCTCAGAGGGAATAATAGACGTACTTATAAGGAAACTGGAGGCAACGGGGGGCAAAAGGGGGTGGGTGGGGCTCTAAAGGGGAAGGATTGTTTGAGGGAAGTGGTTTTCAAAAGCAAAATAGTAGGGAGGAGGGAAAGGGGATAAGAAAGAGAAAAGCATAAGCTAGGGTAAATAAGATGGCAGGAAATACAGAATTAGTTATTTTAACTGTGAATGTGAATGGAATGAACTCTCCCTTAAAGCAGAAGCAGATAGCAGAGTGGATTAAAAACCAGAATCCAACAATATGTTGTATACAAGAAACACATCTAAAACATAGAGATACATACAGGGTGAAGGTAAAAGGCTGGAGCAGAATCTATTATGCTTCAGGTGAACAAAAAAAAGCAGGGGTAGCAATCCTGATCTCAGACCAAGTAAAAGCAAAGATAGACTTAATTAAAAGAGACAAAGAAGGAAATTATATCTTCCTAAAGGGTACCATAGATGATGAAGCAATATCAATACTAAACATA
>JAJPUD010027383.1:0-13154 GCA_023553655.1 Myrmecobius fasciatus | reverse complement strand
TTTTTTTTTTTTTTTTTTTTTTTTTTTTTTTTTTTTAGCAGCTTGTAATATCTTTTCCTTGGTGTGATAGTCGTGAAATTTGGCCCCAATATTCCTTGGGGTTTTAATTTGGGGGTCTCTTTCAGGAGGTGATTGGTGAATTCTTTAAATGCCAAGTTTGCCTTCTGATTCTAAAGCATCAATCAGGGCACTTCTCTTTCATGATTTCCTGGAAGATAGCATCAAGGTTCTTTTTTTCATTCTGGCTTTCACGGAGTCCAATAATCCTTAGATTGTCTCTCCTGGATCTGTTTTCCAAGTCAGTTGTTTTTTCCTAGGAGATATTTCATATTTTCTTCTATTTTTTTCATTTTTTTGTTTTTGTTTGACAGATTCTTAAAGTCTTATTGAGTCATTCATTTCAATTTGTTCAATTTTAATTTTTAAGGTATTATTTCCTTCAGTCATCTTTTTTTAGCTCCTTTTGTAACTGGCCAATTGAATTTTTTGGTTCATTGCATTATTTTTCCATTTTGCCAATTTTATTTTTCAGTGAATTGTTGTCTTTTTCCAATTCACTAATTTTCTTTTTCAGTGAATTGTTATCTTTTTCCAATTCACTATTTTTATTTTCTAGTGAGTTGGTGACTTTTTCCTATTCACCAGTTTTGTTTTTCAATGAATTGTTGTCTTTTTCCATTTCACTATTTTTATTTTCCAGTGAGTTGTTGACTTTTTTCCAAATCACCATTTTTTTTTCAGTGAATTGTTATCTTTTTCCAATTCACTATTTTTATTTTCTAGTGAGTTGGCGACTTTTTCGAAATCACCAGACTTATTTTCCAGTTTTTCACAAATCTGTTGCAGGGCAATATTTCCTTCTTGCACTACTCTCAATTTATTTCCCCAATCTTCTTCTAGCTCTCTTTTGAGATTCTTTATGCAATCTTCCAGGTAAGCCTTCTGAAAGGGAGACCAGCTTAAGTCCGCCTTTGTGGCTTCATCTGGGATTGTTTTCAGAATTTCAGGATCTGGGGACTGTTCTATTTTTTTCTCCTTAAAAGCTGTCTATGGTGAGAGCTCTCTTCTCCTTCTTGCTCATGATTTTCAGCTGAGGTATCAATCACCAGTAGGGAGTTCTGCAGCAGCAATTTCAATTTGTCCTGGGGCAGTTTGCCAAGTTGACTTCAGGTCTGGGACTGATTGCACTAGATCCGCACTAGGACCACACTTTCAGCTGCTCTCAATGCACCCTTTATCAAAGGTAGACCTGCCAAAGCACCTGCCCACAAGCAGAGCAAAGTGGCCCAAGCATCTCCCAGGGACTTCCTGGCAGCCTAAATTCTTCTGCTCTGTCCCAGTCTCGAACTTGCACCCCGGCTGCACACTGGCGTCTGAGCGCTGGCGTCTGAGCACTAGGAGCTGCTTGATCCCCTGCCCATCTAAAACTGACCTCTGGAGTTCTTTCAAAGTAGATATTTGATAGAGGTGCGTTGTATTCCAAGTGTTTGGTGGAGACCTCACTCCAGAACCAATTTGGAGGCTCAATTTGTCTGGGTCTGAGGGAAGGTCTCAGGAGCTCACAGAGAACGCTGTCTGCAGTTCACCATCTTGGCTCCACCCCCTGATATTCTAATTTGCTTGTAGTATCACTCTTTATGTTTAAAACATGAGCCCATTTAAACTTTATCTTTGTAAAGATAAAGCTTGTAAAGATAAAGTTCAGTGTGTGTCTGTGCCTATTTTCTGCCATACTATTTTCCAATTTTCTGAGCAATTTTTGTCAAGTAGTGAGTTATCCCAGGAGTTGGGGTCTTCTGGTTTATCAAACCCTAGATTACTATAACCATTCACTATTATGTCTTATGAACCTAACCTATTCCACTAATGGACTATAGTTTCTTAGCCAATCCCAAATGGTTTTCATCCCCACTGCTTTACAATAGACTTTTAAGGCTGATAGAGCTGGACATTTGCATTCTTATTTCATTAATTACCTTGAAATTAATGGCCTTTTATTCTTTTAGATGAACTTTGCTATTATTGTTTTTTTTTTTTTTTACTTTGTGACAAAATTTCTGTAAAATAAATTTTGTTAGAATGGCATTGAGTAAGAATATTAATTTAGGGAGCATTGTCATTTTTATATTAGCTTGGTCTACCCATGAGTGCTTGAAATTCTTCCAATTGATTAGATCTGACTTTATTTATGTGAGAAGTGTTACCAGCTTTGTAATTCCTTTCATCCCGTTTTCTTCCCAAACAATTTGGGATTGGCTAAGAAACTGTATAGTCCATTAGTGTAATAGGTTAGGTTCATAAGACATAATAGTGAATAATTATAGTAATCTAGAGTTTGATAAACCAGAAGACCCCAACTCCTGGGATAACTCACTACTTGACAAAGATTGTATTCTCTCTTTTCACCCTGTCATTAGTAGTTTTTTGATCAACCCTATGACTACCTTATCTCCTATTACCCCTCCCTTCTTCTCTTACATTATTTTTCTAGTGTTTTTGCCCTCCCTTTTATCTAGCCTCTCCCTTTTCTTTTCTCTCTCTCTCCTCCTGTATTTTTTTAAGATTAAATGAATGTCTATACCCAACTGAATGATTAAGTTATTCCCTCTTAGAGTGAAACCTGATGAGATTAAACTTCAGACAATTTTCATCCCCCTTCCTTCTTCCCTCTATTGTAATAGGTCTTTTGCCTCTCCTCCTATGATTTAATTTATCCCATTATACTTACCCTTTCCTCTTCTTTGAGTAAAAAGCTTTTTCTCCCCTTTAATTTTTTTTCTTTGATATCATCACATCAGAGTTTATTCATACTCCCATTCTCTGCCCCAGTTTGTGTGCTCCAGTAATAGAAACAATTCTCAAGAACTATAGATATTGTTTTCCCATCTAGGGATGTCAACAGTTTAATCTTTAAATTATACACACACACACACACACACACACACACACACATATATGTATGTATATATATATGTCTTTGTTTGTGTATTTTTTCCCCTGTTTACTTTTCTATGTTTCTCTTGAGTCCCATGTTTGAAGATCAAATTTTCTGTTTAGTTCTCCTTTTTGCAATAGAAATTATTGAAAGTCTTTTATTTCATTAAATATCTTTCTCTTCCCCTGAAAGATGATGCTTAGTTTTGCTGGGTAGTTAACTCTTGGTTGTAACTCCAGGTTGTTTATCTTCTAGAATATGGTATTCTAGGCCTTCTGATCCTTTATTGTAGAAACTCTCAGATCCTAGCTAATCCTGATTGTTCCTCCTTGATATTCAAATTGCTTTTATTTGTCAGCTTGCAGTACTTTTCCGTTAAGATTGTAGTTTTGAAGTTTTGCAACAATGTTCCTTAGGGTTTTCCTTGTGGGATCTCTTTCTGAATGTAATCAATGACTTCTTTCAATGAATATTTCCCCCTCTGTTTCTAGTATGCCAAGGCACTCTTCCTTGGTGTTCTCTTGAAGAATGCTATTGACTTTTCTTTTAGTCATGACCTTCAGATAGACTAATAATTTTTAAATTGTCTTTTCTGGATCTATTTTCCAGGCTGACTGTTTGTCTAATGAGGTATTTCACATTTTCCTCCATTTCTTTAATTCTTTTTAATTTGTTTGACTCTTCATGTCTCATAAAGTCATTAGTTTTCATTTGCCCCATTCTAGTTTTTAATGTGTGGTTTTCAGTTAGTTTTTGTACCCAATTGGCTAAGTCAAATTTTTAAGGTGTTTTCTTCAGTGTATTTGGCCAATTATATTTTTTTTAGGAATTGCCTTCCCCAAACTGTTGATTCTTTCTTGCATACTTCTTATTTCTTTTCTCACTTTTTCTTCTACCACTCATTTGCCTTTTGAAATCTTTTATGTGTGCTTCTAAGAAGCCTCTTTGGACTTGAAACCAATTCATGACACACTTTGAGATATCTTCTTTGGACATTGTGTCCTCATCTGAGGTGGTGTTTTGGTGTTTCCTGTCCACCATAGTAGCTTTCTATGGTCAAAGTTCTTTTATGTTTCTTCCTCATTTTCTTTCCTTTTCTTTTGATATTTCCTCTTTTTTTTTTCTTTTATGATTGAACTATGTTCCTGGAGTAAAGGGGGCATTGTCCCAAGCTTCCTGTGCAGCTTTTTTATTTTACTTAATATCAGTTCATGAAAATCTTTCCAAACTTTTCCAAAATTTGTCTGCATATCATTTCTTACAATACAATAACATTCCATTACTTTCATATACTGCAATTTGTCCAACCACTTCCCAATTTGGGAAATCCTATTAATTTCCAATCTTTTGCCCCAGCAAAAAGAGTTGTTATAAATATTTTTGTATGCGTAGATTCTATTCTCTTTTTTTTATTATCTCTTTTAGGTAGAGACCTTGTGGTACTACTGCTGGATCAAAGGGTAAACACAGTTTTATAATCCTTTAAGCATAATTCCTAATTGCTCACTGCAATGGTTGGAACAGTTCATACCTTCACTTAAAATTAGTGTTCCAATTTTCCCATTCTTCTATATTTATCATTTTCTTTTTCTATCATATTAACCAATCACATATGTGTGAGGTGATACTTCAGATTTGTTTTAATTTGCATTTCTCTAACCAATACTCATGGAAAGCATTTTTAATATGACTATATATAGCTTAATTTCTTCATCTGAAAAATACCTTTTCATATCATTTGACCATTTATCAATTAGGAAATGCCTTACATTTTTATAAATTTGACTCAGTTTTCTATATATTTTTAAAATGAGCACTTTGTCAGAAACACTGGCTATAAACATTGTTTCCCAGCTTCCTGGTTTCTTTCTAATTTTGGTTGCATTTGTCTTTGTTAGTAGAAAGACCTCTTAATTTAGTAAAATCCAAATTATCCATTTTGTATTTCATAATGTCCTTTATTTCTTGTTTGTTCATAAGTTCTTCACTTCTCCATAAATCTGACAGGTAAACTATTTCATGCTCTCCTAATTTGCTTATAGTATCATATTTTATATCTAAATAATGGGCCCATTTTGACCTATTTTTAGTGTACCTAGTGAGATATTGCTCTGTGCCTAATTTCTGCCATATAGTTTCCAGTTTGCCCAGCACTTTTGTCAAATAGGAAGTTCTGATCCCAGAAGGTATAGTCTTTGCTTTATCAAACAATAGATTTTTATAGTTATTTACTACTGTGTCTCATATACCTAACACATTCCACTGATCCACCATTCTGTTTCTTAGCCAGTACCAAATAAATATGATTATTGCTGCTTCACAGTACTTTTAGACTACCTTGCTTTGCATTTTTTTAATTCCCTTAATATTCTCGACCTTTTGTTCCTCCAGAGGAATTTTGTTATTATTTCTTCTAGTTCTATAGCATAGTATTTTTGGTAGTTTGATTGGAATGAATAAACAGATCAACATAGGTAGTGTTATTTTATCATTTAATTTAATTTTATATAATATATATTCATAAGTAAATATGTAATTTTATAACATATAAATATACATAATACAAAGTATTTTGTATTTTAGTATTATATAGCTCAGCTTACCCATAAGTAACTGATATTTTCCAAGATTTTTAGATCTATCTGACTTTATTTTCATGGAAAATATTTTGTATTTGTGTTCAGATAGTTCCTGAGTTTGGCAGATGGAATCCCAAATTACATATTTGCTGACAGAAATTTCTCTATTCCTTGTACTGAACTTTGTTGGTAATATATAGAAATGCTGATGCTTTATGTAGATTTATTTTATATCTTAAAACTTTGTTAAAGTTTTAAATTATTTCAAATAGTTTTTTTTTTTCTCTAGGATTCTCTAGTTATAGCATTATATCATCTGCAAAAGTGATAATTTTGTTTCATTGTTCTAATTCCTTCAATTTGTTTTTCTTCTCATTGTTAAAGTGCACATTTCTAGTAGAATATGGAATAATAGTGGTGATACTGAGCATCATTTTTTTTTCACCACAATCTTATTGGGAATGCTTCTAAATTATCCCCATTACATATAATATGTACTGATGGTTTTAGATAAGTACTGCTTATCATTTCAAGAAAATTTTCATTTTATTCCTAAAAGCTCTAGTGTTTTAGTAAGAATGCTGCTATATTTTGTCAAAAGCTTTTTATCTCCATCTACTGAGAAATTTATATGATTTCTGTTAGTTTTGTTATTAACATAGTCAGTTATGCTGATAGTTTTCCTGATATTGAACTAAACCTTCATTCTTGCTATAACCCCCACGTGGTTCAGAGTGTAGTATCCTTGTGATAAAATGTCATAATCTTTTTGTTAATTTTTTAAATTCTTGCATCAATATTCATTTTTGTGCTAATTCTTTTTTTTAGAATTGTATTTGTTTATTTGTAATACACATTTCTTTATGAATCATGTTAGGAGAGAAAGATCAAAACAAAAGAGAAAAGCCATTGGAGGAAAAAAAATGAAGGGAATGTAGCATGGAATCAGTATTCTTTAGGGGAAATTGGTCTACAATTTTCTTTCTCTGTTTTGTCTCTTCTTGGTCTCCTTCTTTGCCTGTTTTTTTTTTTTCCCAATAATTTTTATAATAATAGAATTAATTGTTCTTTAAATGTATGGTAAAATTAACTTTTTGTTTCCTGTACTTGGACTCAGAATATTTTTTTTCTCTTACTAAGTACATTGATGAATTTTTCCCCTCAAAAATGGGTTTATTAAATATTTTATTATCTCTTCTGTTTATTTGGGCAATTTATATTTTTGTAAATATCCATCCATTTCACTTTCATGATCAGATTTATTGGCATAAATTTGGGCAAAATAGTTCATCATTATTGTTTAATTTCCCCCTTATTAATGTTGAATTGACTCTTTATTTTTGATAGTGATAACTTAGTTTGCTTCTTTCTTTTTAGTCAGAGTAATCAAAGTATTTTTTTATAATACAATTTCTCCATTTTATTTATTAGGTCACTGTTTTTCTTACTTTCTTTTTTATTAATTGTTTTATTTTTCTGTTGTATATGCATATTAACTATTAGAAAGGTATAAACCTTTGTTCATGAATCTTGTTGGGAAAGAAAAATTAGGGCAAAAGGGGAAAAAATACAAGAGAAAAAAAACAGAAAAAAAATCTATAAACATGTGTTGATTTATGTTCAGTCAACACAGTGCCCTCTCTGGGTGAAGATGGCATCTTCTATCGTAAAGTTTATTGGGATTACCTTGGTTCACTAAACCACTGAGAAGAACCAAGTCTTTCATATTTGATCATCATACAATCTTGAAATTACTGTGTACAATGTATTCCTGGTTTTGCTTGTTTTGGTCAGCATAAATTCATATAAATCTTTCCAGGAATTTCTGAAATAAACTTCTTTATTATTTTTATAGAACACTAATATTTAATTAATTTTACACACTATAAAACTTATTCAGCCATTTTTCAATTGATAAACATCTACTCAATTTCCAATTTTTTTGCCACTACAAAAAGAGCTGGTACATATATTTTTGCAGAAGTAAATCCTTTCCCCTTTTTTATGATTTCTTTGGAGTACAGACTTAATGTCTAGGTCAAAGAATATGCAAATTTTGATAACTCTTTGGGCATAGCTCCAAATTGCTGTCCAGAATATTTGGACCATTTCACAATTCCACCAATAATGCATTAGCGTCCCAGATTTCCCAAATCCCATTCAATATTTATTATTATTTTTCCTGTCATCTTAGTCAATCAGTGTGTGAGTGAGTTAGTACCTCAGAATTGTTTTAATTTGCATTTCTCTAATCAATAGTAATCTAGAACATTTTTAATATGGGAATAGATAGCTTTAATTTTTTTATCTGAAAATTGTCTGTACATATCCTTTGACCATTTATCAATTGGAGAATGACTTGTATTCTTATAAATTTGACTCAGTTCTTTATATATTTTAGAAATAAGACCTTTATCAGAAACACTGATTGTAAATTTTTTTCCCCTAGCTTTTTACTTCCATTTTAAACTTGTTTCTGTTGGTTTTGGTCGTACAAAAACTTTTTAATTTAATGTAATCAAAGTTTCCCATTTTGCATTTCATAATGGTTTCTATTTATTCTTTGGTCATAAATTCCTCCATTTTCCAAAGATCTGATTAAATAAACTATACCTTGCTCACCTAATTTGCTTAATATCATCCTTTATGCCCAAATCATGTACCCATTTTGACTTTATTTTGGTATGGAGAGTGAGATATAGGTCCATACCAAGTTTCTGACATGTTAGTTTTCAATTTCCCCAGAAATTTTCATCAAATAGTGAGTTCTTATTGAGAAGCTAGATTTTGAAGGGTTATCAAATACTAGATTACTATAGTCATTGATTATTATGTCATGTGTATCTGACCTATTCCACTGATGATTCACTCTTAGTTTTTAGCCAGTATCAAATGGCTTTGATGACTACTTTATGAAGGAGTTTTAGTTCTGGAATTGCTAGGCAACCATCTTTTGTATTTTTTTATTCATTAATTCCATTGATATTCTTGCCTTTTTATTATTACAGATGAATTTTGTTATTTTTTCCTAGCTGTATAAAATAATTTTGGGCAATTTGATTGGTATGGCACTAAACAAGTAGACCAATTTAGGCAGAATTGTTATTTTTATTATATTAGCTTGGCCTGTCCATGAGCAATTGATATTTTTCCAATTGCTTAGGTCTGACTTTATGTGTGAAGTGTTTTGTAATTTTGTTCATGGTTTATCTTGGCAGATAGACACAGAAATCTTAATTTTTCTACAGTTATTTTAAACAAAATTTCTCTTTTTGCCTCTTTTTGCTGGGCTTTGTCAGTTATATATAGAAATGCTGTTATATAGTTTGGAATTGTTTTATATTCTATAACTTTGGTAAAGCTGTTAATTTTTTTCCAGTAGGTTTTTGGTTGATTTTCTATGATTCTCTATGTATAATATCATCTCATATGCAAAGAGTGATAGGTTTATCTCCTCAATACCTATTCTAATTACTTTAATTTCTTTTTTTCTTTTCTTATTGCTAACTCCAACTTTTCTAGTACAATACTGAATAATGGTGGTGATAATGGGCATCCCTGTTTCACCCCGATCTTATTGGGAAAGTGTTCAGCTTCTCTCCATCACAAATAATGCTTATTGATATTTTTAAATAGTTCTAATCAAATTAGCCAAAGATTGATCTATCATTTTTTTTTTCATAAAACCAACTCTTAGTTTTATTATTAGTTCAAAAGTTTTCTTAGTTTCAATTTTATTAATCTCTCATCTGATTTTCAGAACATTAATTTAATTGTTTTTTTTAATTTGTTTTATTTTTTAGTTGCATGTCCAATTCATTGATCTCCCTTTTCTCTGCTTTATTCATGTAACTATTTAGAGATGTAAAATTTCCCTTAAAAACTCCTTTGACTGCACCACATAGCTTTTGGTATATTATCATTCTCTTGAATAAAATTATCCATTGTTTCTGTGATTTGTTGTTTGATCCACTCATCCTTTAGAATTAGATTGTTTAAGCTCCAATTTGTTTTTACTCCATTTTTCCTTGGCTTTCTATTGGATATAATCTTTAATGGTATCATGGTCTGAAAATAAAATATTTAAAATTTCTTCCTTCCTCCCTTTGGTTGTGTGGTTTTTATTCCTTAATACATGGTCAATTTTTGTGTAGATGCCATATACTGCTGAGAAAAAGGTGTATTCTTTTGCGTCCCTATTCAATTTTCTCCAGAGATCTATCATATCTAAGTTTTCTAGGATTCTATTAATCTCCATAGTTTATTTTTTGTTTATTTTGTGGTGCAATTTGTCTAATTCTGCAAGGCGAAGGTGGAGATCTCCCACTAATATTATTTTGCTGTTTATTTATTCCTGTATCTTGCTTAATATCTTTTCTAAGAATTTGGATGCTCTATCACTTGGTACATATATATTTAGTATGTAACTACTTCATTATGTAGTTTCCTTCCTCATTTCTTTTATTTAGAACTATTTTTTTTTACTTTTGATTTAGCTGAGATTAAAATTGTTGTCTCTTTTTTTTTGCCTCAATTGAAGCATAATAACTTTTACTCCAGCCCTTTACCTTTACTCTGTATGTATCTCTCTGTGTCAAATGTGTTTCTTCTAAACAACATATTGTAGGATTCTGTTTTTTAATCAACTCTGCTGCTATTTACTTCTGTTTTAAGGGAAATTTAAACCCATTTACATGCAGTTATATTTCCCTCCATCCCATTTTCTCCCTTGTATATGCTTTTTGTTCTTTTTTTTACACCCTGTCCCTCCTTAGTAGTATTTTGTTTCTAATGCTCCCCACCCTCTCCTTGCCCGATCTTCTATCATACCTTTTCCATTTTCCTCCCCCTCTCTCCTAGTATTTCTGTCTTCCCTTCTATCCAACCTCTCTTCTTTCTTTCTTCTTTCTCTTCCTACTTCTTTATAAGGTAAGAAAAATCAATATCATTCAGTTATTCCCTCTTTGAGCCAAAACTGATGAAATCAAGCTTCAGACAATAGGCTTTCCCATCCCTTCTTTCCCTATATTCTAATAGGTCTTTGGGTCTTTTAATGTGATCTAATTTTTCCCATTATACCTCACTTTTTCTCTTATCCTAGTACAATCCTTTTCCCAGCCCTTAAAGTCTTTTTCTTTGATATCATCACATCAGAGTCCATTCACAACCACACCCTCCATCCATGTATATATACCTCCTCTAATTGCCCCAATAACAGATACAGTTCTCAAGAGTTACATATATTATTTTCCTATTAGGGATGTAAACAGTTTAACCTTTAAATAATATAATATATATTTTCCCGTTTATTTTTCTATGCTTATCTTGAATCCTGTATTTAATAAATTTTCTGTTTACTTCTGTTTTTTTTTTTTTCAATACAAATAATCGAAAGTCTCCTACTTCATTGAAGATTCATCTCCTCTCCTAAAAGATGATACTCAGTTTTGCTGGGTAGATAATTTTAGTTTGTAACTTCAGGTTCCTTGCCTTATGGAATATGGTATTCCAAGCCCTCTGAATCCTTTATTGTCAGATCCTGTGCAATCCTGACTGTTGTTCTTTGAAATTTTAATTGTTTTATTTGATAGTTTTTCCTTATGGTTATAGGTTTTAGAGTTTTGCATCCAGAGGTGTGAGATGGATTCTTTCAGTGACTATTTCACCTCCCAAATCTAGTATATCAGGCCACTTTTCCTTGATGATTTCTTGAAATATGCTACCCAGGCTCTTTTTTTGGTCATGACCTTCAGGTAGACCAATAATTTTTAATTTTTCTTTCAAGAATTTATTTTTCAGGTCAGTTGTTTTTTCAGTGAGATATTTTACATTTTCTTTGATTTTTTTTCTTTCTTTATGGTTAATTTGAATGATTCTTCATGTCTCTTATACTCATTTGCCTCCATTTGCCTAGTTCTAGTTTTTAATGTGTGATTTTCTTCAATTAGCTTTTGTATCTATTTTCCAGTTGATTAATTCTAATTTTCAACGCATTTTTTCCCAATGATTTTTTTTTTTGCATTTGGTCAATCATATTTTTAAGGAATTGTTTTCTTCCCAGCTTTTGGGATAAGAACTCACTGTATGACAAAAACTGCTGGGAAAATTGGAAACTAGTGTGGAAGAAAGTAGGCATTGACCTACACCTAACACCACATACCAAGATAAGGTTGAAATGATTTCATGATTTAGACACAAAGAGTGATATTAGAAGCAAATTAGAAGAAAATAGAATAATTTAACTCTCAGACATTGTGAAGAAGGAATGAATTTGTGTCCAATGAAGAACTGGAACTCATAATTGATCACCAAAAAGATAATTTTGATTATATTAAGTTAAAAGTATTTATACAAACAAAACTAATGCAGACAAGATAAAAAGGGAAGCAATAAACTGGGAAACATTTTTACATTTAAGGGTTCTGATAAAGGACTCATTTATACTATATAAAGAGAATTGACTCCATTTTATAAAATTCAAGCCATTCTCCAATTGATAAATGGTCAGAGTATATGAACAGACAATTTTCAGATGAAGAAATTAAAACCATTTCTAATTATATGAAAAGATGCTCTAAATCACTATTGATCAAAGAAGTACAAATTAAGACAACTCTGAGACACCATTACATACCTCTGAGATTGGCTAAGATGACAGGAAAAGATAATGATGAATGTTGGAGGAGATGTGGGAAAATAGGAATGTTAATACATTGTTGGTAAAACTGTGAATAGATCCAGCTATTCTGGAGAGTAGTTTGGAATCATACTCAAAAAGTTATCAAACTGTTCATACCCTTTGCTTCAGCAATATTTCTACTGGGCTTATATCCCAAAGAGAGCTTAAAGGAGAGAAAGGGAACCACATGTGCAAAAATGTTTGTTACAGCCCTTTTTATACTGGCAAGAAATTGGAAACTGAGTGGACATCCATCAATTGGAGAATGACTAAATAAGTTATGACGTGAATATTATAGAATATTATTGTTCTTTTTTTTATTTTTTTAAGCTTTTTATTTGTATAACATATGTATGGGTAGTTCCCCAACCTTGATCTTTACAAAGCTTTTCAATACAAATTTTACCCCCAGTCCCCTCCCCTCCCCTAGATGGCAGGAAGTCCACTACATGTTAATAATGTTGAAATGCTTGAGAAGTTATGCAAGAAAAATCCTATCTACAAGAAAAAAAAAGAATCAGAGAAAGGCAACACAATGCAAGCAAATGTCAATAGAGATCATGAAAATGTTATGTTGTGGTCCATATTTCATGTCCCTTTTTCTGGGTGTATATGGTTTTCTTCAGTGAACAACTGGAACTGGTTTGAGACAATTCTTTATTGCAGAGATCCATATCCATCAGAATTGATCATCATGTAATACTGTTGTTGCTGTGCATGATGATCTCCTGGTTCTGCTCGTTTCACTCAGCATCAGTTCATGCAAGTCTCTCCAGGCCTCTCTGAAATCGTCCTGCTGGTCGTTTCTTACAGAACAATAATATTCCATAACATTCATATACCATAATTTATTCAGCCACTCTCCAATTGATGGGCATCCCTTCAGTTTCCAGTTTCTAGCCACTACAAAAAGGGCTGCCACAAACATCCTTGCACATGTGGGTCCCTTTCCCTCCTCTAA
>JAJPUD010027382.1:2345-15607 GCA_023553655.1 Myrmecobius fasciatus | reverse complement strand
TCCAATTTGGTCTTTAATTGAGGGTTTTTAATTTGGTCTTTTTCTAGCTTTTTAAATTGTAAGCCCAGTTCATTGATCTTCTCTTTCTCTGTTTTATGCAAGTAAGCATCTAGAGATATAAAATTACCCTTATATCCGCTTTGGCCATGTCCCACAAATATTGGTATGTTGTCTCATTATTGTCATTCTCCTGGATGAAATTATTGGTTGTGTCTATAATTTTCTCTTTCACCCATTCATTCTTCAGGATTAGATTTTTTAATTTCCAAGTAACTTGTGGTCTGTTTTCTCTTGGCCTTATATTACATGTGAGTTTTATTGCATCATGATCTGAAAAGGATGCATTTTCTATTTCTGCTTTTCTGCATTTGATTTTGAGGTTTTTATGCCCTAACACATGATCAATTTTTGTATAAGTGCCATGAACACCTGAGAAAAAAGTATACTCCCTTCCATTGCCATTCAATTTTCTCCATAGATCTATCATACGTAACTTTTATAATCTTTTGTTTACCTCCCTAATTTCTTTCTTATTTATTTTGTGTTTTGATTTATCTAATTCTGAGAGAGCAAGGTTGAGATCCCCCACTAGTATAGTTTTACTGTCTATTTCTCCTTGCATCTCTGTTAGTTTCTCCTCTAGGAACTTGGATCCTATACCACTAGGTGCATATATGTTTAGTATTTATACTGCTTCATTGTCTATGGTACCCTTTAGTAAAATGTAGTTTCCTTCCTTATCTCTTTTAATTAGATCTATTTTTGCTTTTACTTGATCCGAGATAAGGATTGCTACCCCTGTCTTTCTTTGTTCACCTGAACCATAGAAGGTTTTGCTGCAGCCCTTTACCTTTACTCTGTATGTATCTCTATGTTTTAGATGTGTTTTTTGTAAACAACATATTGTAGAATTCTGGCTTTTAATGCAGTCTGCTACCCACTTCCATTTTATGGGAGAGTTCATCCCATTCACATTCACAGTTAAAATAACTACATCTGTATTTCCTGCCATCTTATTTACCCAGAGTTATGATTTTCTCTTCCCTTTCCCCTCTCTCCCTTCCCCCTTCCCCAGTACTTTATTTTTGATGACCATCTCCCTCCAACAGTCCTCCCCCCTTTAGACATCCTCCCTCCCCTTTACATCTTTCCCCTAATCCTTCTATTAGTCTATCCCTTTCCTTTCCTCCTTTCCCTCCCACCTTCCCACAAGGAGGGTCAGGCCTTTCTTTGAAGCCAAATGTGTCTGATATACTCTCTTAGAGTCCAATCTAATGAGAGTAAGGTTTACACAATACTCATCGCCTTCCCTCCTTTCCCTCAATTATATTAGATCTTCTATGTCTCTTTATGAGATTTTGCCTTATTTTACCTCTTTTTTTTACTTTATTTTGCCTCCTTTCCCCTTTTATTTTCAGTGTGCTATCCCTTTCACATCTAATTTCTTTTCCATTATTATCAAGGTAAAATCGAATTATACTGCCATTCTTTAAAGTTACCCATAGTAGAAATATAGTTCTCAAGAGTTCTTTCCTTTTTACCTTTTTATGCTTCTCTTGAGTTTTGTATTTGGAGGTCAAATTTTTTGTTCAGATCAGGTTTTTTCATTAGAAATAGGTGAAATTCTCCTGTATCATTGAATGACCATCTTCTTCCCTGGAAGATGATGTTCATTCTAGCTGGATAACTTATTCTTGGCTGTAATCCAAGTTCTTTTGCCTTTTGGAATATCTGATTCCAGGCCCTTCAATCCTTTAATGTTGAAGCTGACAGATCTTGTGTAATTTTAATTACAGTTCCTCGGTATTTGAACTGTTTCTTTCTAACTGCTTGCAACATCCTTTCCTTGGTGCAATAGTCCTGAAATTTGGTGATGATATTCCTTGGGGTTTTAATTTTGGCGTCTCTTTCACGAGGTGATCAGCGAATTCTTTCAATTCCAATTTTGCCTTATGATTCTAAACCATCAGGGCAATTCTCTTTCATGATTTCCTGGAAGATAGCATGAAGGTTCTTTTTTTTCATCGTGGATTTCAGGGAGTTTTATAATCCTTAGATTGTCTCTCCTGGATCTGTTTTACAAGTCAGTTGTTTTTCCTAGGAGATATTTCATATTTTCTTCTATTTTTTATTTTTTTGTTTTTGTTTGACTGATTCTTGAAGTCTTATTGAGTCATTTACTTCTATTTGTGAAATTTTAATTTTTAAAGTATTATTTCCTTCAGTTATCTTTTTTAGCTCCTTTTGTAACTGGATGATTGAATTTTTTGGTTCAATGCATTCTTTTTTCATTTTGCCAATTTTATTTTTTAGTGAATTGTTGTCTTTTTCCAATTCACCAGTCTTGTTTTCCAGTTTTTCACATCTCTGTTGCAGGGCATTATATTCTTCTTGTACTGATCTAAATTTATTTCCCCATCCTTCTTCTAGCTGTCTTTTGAGATTCTTTATGCAATTTTCCAGGTAAGCCTTCTGAAAAGGGGACCAGCTCATGTCAGTCTTTGTGTCTTCATCTAGGATTGTTTTCAGAATCTTAGGATCTGGGGACTGCCGTACTTTCTCTCTTTAAATGCTCTCTATTGTTAGAGCTTTTTTCTGCTTCTTGCTCATGTTTTTGAGCTGAGGTCTGAATCACCAGCAGGGAATTCTGCAGCAATTTCAATTTGCCCTGGGGCAGTTTGCCCAGTTGACTTCCAGTGTGTGGGCTGGTCGGGCTAGATCTTCACTACGACCACACTTTCAGCTGCTCTCAATCCACCCTTTACCAAAGGCAGATGTGGCAAAGCACTTGCCTGCAATCAGAGCAAAGTGGCCCAAGCATCTCCCAGGGACTTCCTGGGTGCCTAAAATCCGCCACTCTGTCCCAGCCCCCTCTTCCACCCTGGGCGTCTGATACGCGGCCGGCTGCCAAAGGCCTGCATGTCTGAAACTGACCTTCTCCAGAGTTCTTTCAAAGTAGGTTTTTGATAGAAGTTTGTTGTACTCCAAGTGTTTGATGGAGCCCTCACTCCAGAACCAGTTTGGAGGCTTAATTTGTCTGGGTCTGAGGGAAGGTCTCAGGAGCTCACAGAGAATGATGAAATGATGTCTGCAGTTCGCCATCTTGGCTCCGCCCCCCCCCCAGGTTAGTTTTTCTTTAAAATTTATTGAAACCATCCTTGAGAATTGATAGGCAAAGAGGAATAAAGTCTTTGGCTTTTTCACTTCATTTTCTGATCAACAAAATGCAAAATAGTAATGAGAAGCCCAAAGTGCTCTCTGATGTTTGGATAGTGGAATTCTATCATCAAATTAGAAGGAGGAAACATTTGCTCAGCTACATAAACTTCAAGTTTCCTTGTTTAACTTCCCATTCTCACTAGCATTCTGTTTTGAAAACAAGCAAGTTCTCCTATCAGGGTTCTAGGGCTGATGGATATCCCCCCCACTAGTGTACAGAAGCCCCAAGAAGAAGCCCCATTACCCTACAATAATTACAAGTTGATATGAATTAACCAGGCAAAATAAGTTGGCTTTTAGTTCTGAACAATTATTAAGGTGGTACAGTAAGAAAAGTTGCAATAAAGTCCTCTCCACCTTCCAAAAAAAGACAAATTCTACTACAAGCATATCCACATTTCTACAGGAAATGGACTGAAATTTATAACAGAAGGGCACTATTCACAGTTCCTAAAATCTGTTTCTCACCTTTATTGTTTCCTCATGAATTTCCCTTTAGACATGGTGCAGTTTTCTACATGGCTCCTGATGCTATTTATCTTCAGGCCATCTAGATAAACTTCAATTTCTAATACTAATACTACTGTTTTGTATTGTTTTGTGTGAAGCCTTAACTATTTCAACCTTACAAAGTTCCCAATGTCATACTGGTATGGGGGATAGGAGGAGACTACATTTTGTTAAAATATACCCTAGGCAATGAAATAATATTTTAAAAATCATTAATTACTCTGGTAAAGATCGCATTCTTCAAATATATAGGGAACTGCTTCAAATATATATAAAAAAAGAGTCATTTCCTTTCTCCCAGTGCATCACCCTGTTACCCTTTAATATTTTCTTTGAAAATCATCTCATATATTAGCAATTCCTATTCTTACTCGTGTCTATGTAGAATCTTTCTAATTGCCATAAAAATGATAAAATTCTTAAAAGTTGCATGTATTATCTTCCCATACAGGGATGTAAATATTTTAACTTTCTTGATTCTCTTTTTTCATATTTACATTTTTATGTTTCTCTTACATCTTATGTTTATATATCAAATTTTCTATTCAGCTCTGATCTTTTCATCAGGAAAGCTTAAAAATCCTTTATTTTATTAAATATCTACTTTTTCCTTCAAAGGATTATACATAATTTTACTGGGTAGATGTTTCTTTGTTGTAATTCCATTTCCTTTATCCCCCAGAATATTATATCCGAAGCCCTCCGATCCTTTAATGGAAAACCTGCTAAATCTTTTATTATCCTAATTGTGACAACAATTTTGATTACTTTCTTTCTTTCTGATTACTTGAAATAATTTCTTCTTCACCTGGGAACTCTAGAATTGGACTTGGAGTTTTCATGTGGGTATATTTTTCTGGAGGCAACCAGTGAATTCCTTCCATTTCTGTCTTATCCTCTGTTTCTAAAAGATCAGAACAGTTTTCCTGATAATTTTTTGGGGAAAAAAAGATGTCATCTCTTTTCATCATGGTTTTAAAGATAGTTCAAGAAATCATAAGTTAATTTTCTTGATTGCTTTCCACTAAATTGTTTTTCTAGTGGTATATTTCACATCTATTTTTTTTTCATTCTGTTGATTTTGTATTTCTGTTTCTGAAAGTGTCATGAATTTATAAGCTTCTCATTGCTCAGTTTTAATTTTCAAGGAATTATTTACTTAAGCGAACTTTTTTAGTTTTTTTTTCCAATCAGTCAGTTTTTGCTTTTTAAGGGAGTTCTTTTTTTCAGGGAGTTTTTGTGCCTCTTTTGCCATTAGGTGAATTCCATTTTTTTAGGTATGGTTTTCTTCAAATTTTTTGCCTTTTTTATCAGGTTATAAATTTTCTTTTCATTGCTTTTTGTATCATTTTCATTTCTTTTCCCATTTTCCTTCTATCAATTTTATCTCATTCTTTAATTATTTCAGGAATTCTTGTTCTTGTGGTCCAAATGACATTTTTTTTCTTTAAGTCTTTCATTGTAGCTATTTTAACATCGTTGTTTTCTTCTAATTTATATCTTGGTCTTCCCTGATGCCAAAGTTACTTCTTAAGGCCAACTTCTTTTTTATTGTTTGCTCATTTTCCAAAATATTTCTTTATTTTAAACTTTATGTTAAAACTGTACTCTCCAACAAGGGTTGGGGAAGCACTATCCCAAGCTTCAAGGTATTTTTGTGCTGCTTTTTTCAGAAATAGTCTTGGAGATTAAAAGTTTTTTTTGTGCTTCCAAAGTAGTGTGAACTAGGAAGAGGTCCCTACTCTCACACCTTATTCTGTGGCTTTTGCCCAGAGAGTCTGCAGCAGCAAATGCTAGCTCCTTTTAAACCTGGAACTGTGACAGTCCCTTGTAACTAACCAAAGCTGCTTTTCTCTGCTTGGAACTGCATACAGAACTGCTTATGAGTAATGCATTTGTCAGTCACTATCAGCTACACTTAGTACCAAAAAAGGTTCCCCATAATCTCTTCTGACTAATTATCTAATCCCCTTTCCATTTCTGTGCTACATATCAAGTAACCCCATTTTAAAATAACTTATAAAACAAGTCTGTGAAAACCTTTACATTAAGTTACAACAAGCCTACACACAGAATAGCATTGATTGAAATTGAGAGTATAAAGTTTATGTCTATGAGTCAAATGAAATTTGAAATGCAAGATATTCTCCATACTTATGAGACAGTCATTTGGGTTCATAACTGATAGGTCATTGGCTTTGAAGAAATTTAATATTTTTCAGGGGAAAATAGACAAAAGAATTCTAACATCCCAATTTGTAATTAGCCTTGGATATCTGATAGACTGTCTTTTGACTATTTTACTTAGAAACTGATGCTAAAGGAAAACAAAACAAAACAGATAAACAAAAAATAATTGAGGTCCATTCAATAGTTAGCTGGAAGCCAATTCTTAAATGTGATAATAATAGCTAACAGTTGTAGAGCACTTCAAAGTTTGTAAATTGCTTTATAAATATTATATCAATTAATCCTACCAACAAAGATGGAAAGAAGATGCTACTATCAGCCTCATTTTAGAAATGAAAAAATATTAGATAGAACTCAGACTTTTCTTACTCAGGTCACTCTATTCCATGTTCCACTTCACTGCCTCTCTGTAATAATAGATGTAATAAAATGTGTGTGTCTATATGCACATAACATATACATTTATGTATATAGTGATGACATGTTAAATGTTCTATAAACATTAAAGTGTTATATAAATTAGAGCTACATTCTTTTATTAATCTTAAATAAAATTAGGGAAAATATAATGCCTATTTCTCTTCTACACTATTATGAATGTGTGGGATTTTGGTGTAATATGCAAGTTTTCCTGCTCCTTCATTTTTTAAAAACTAAACCATATTTTTTTCAGTGTATTTTAACTCTCTTCTGATATGCATTGTATTTGTATTCTAGTCTCTGACTAAAAATTCATATCTTGATTTAATTTGAAGTATATGATTGAAACTTTATAGAATTCATATTTTTCATATCCTCTGGAATAGATATTGACATATAATTATGTTAATGATCATCTTTTTTCAAGTATATTCAACATAAATACTGATTATAGTGATAAATGACTATTGACACTTTGAAATTATGTTAGTTGTTGCTTTAAAACTCAAAAAGAACTGCAACAGCTTTTGGTACTTTTTAATTTGATACTTCCAGAAGAATTTGTGATCCTTCCTTTCTTTTGGCTGAAAAAGGTGATGGGGAGAAAATACATATTTATTGTCTTCTGTGTGGTAGGAATTGTGCTGAGTACTTCACAAATCTTATCAAAGAAACTTCATTTTTTCTGATTTGATCTATGATAAAAATGTCAATTTTTAGACTGTCCATTACACTATCAAAAGCTAAATTATAGTCAGCCTGAAAACTACATGAAAACAAATGTCTTCTGTTCCCTTTTTTATTTTTGTAAGAGTAAGAGAGAGCCACATAGAACACATATTTTTTTTATATTTCATTGACAAAGAATTCAATGCCTGACAGGTATTCTACCAATAAAGAATCTCCTCTATATTCCAAGAGGGTATCCTAAGAAAATTAAAGGTGCATTTGCAAATACTTGTCCAAAGTAGAATAATTAGGGCTTATTTATTTCAATGCTAAGAAAAGAAAGGGTAGTATACATAATTATAACTAAAAGTATGTTAACTAATTAAAATGTCACCTTAGAGTTTTTGAAATGTTATAGAAACAGCAGCAGTAAGAGAGATAAAATAAATTTACTTTTTTTTTTAACTTTCTACCAATATTATCATAAACCTTTCTTGAAGAAAGGACTGCTTTAGCTTACATGAAATATTGATATGGTATAGAACAATATGAAATAATATGTTTTATTTCCATTCTACCTCCTTCATGTGCGTGACTGAATTCAACCAAATAAATATATGCAATGTTTCAAAATTATGTAGGAGGAATCAAGAATAATAAAATAACATGGTAGAGCCAGCAACAAGCTGAAAAAAACAGGAAATCAAAGCTCCCCATGAAATGGAACTCTCTGAAAAGGAAAGAAATTAAATGTGACCTGACAAGCTAAAATGATGATGGATATACTGAAAATTGATGATTTCAACTTTTCTCAAGGAATCCAGACATCATTTTGATCATACTAATAAGAAAATAAATTTTAAATCCATGTTAAAAATGCCTTTTTGGTAACATCAATATAACTATTGTGGCCAGGACTTCCAAAGTGCTGGATCGTTTTATGGTCATAATAACATTTATCTTGATGTTTGAAAGAATACAAAGCAAGCCAAAGGCCTTTGGGGATTCATAAATTTAGAAGTTTCTAATGCATATCTTGTTTCACAAGGACTGGAATATGAACTTGTGATTTCCATTTTCATCAAGCAATGGAACACTTTTTTTTTTAAAATTGAACTGTGCTGAAACATCTTTTCTTCTTGTTTTTCTTCTTGAAAGCTCCTTTAATAACTATTTTTCTTTTATTAGATATCTATTTAACTCTTCTTAGGTAAGAAACAGGGTGATTTCTTTTGACTTCCAATTTTTCTTTATTTATGTCACTTCCCAATGTCTATTGTTCCACTTATTTTAACACAACAGATATCTTGTCATGTTACAAGCAAGAGAACTCCAACACAGATTTCTACCCCAATTACCTCAGTAAATAATCAATGAAAATTGAGCTAACAAAATTTTATTTTCTTCCAACTAATCTGATCAGTAAATAGTATAAATAACCAGTCTTGCTATTAGATTAACAAACTTTGAAGCTATACATCTTGATAGGATCTTCTAGAGTTTCTGTTGCAACAAGAACCTCAAATGAGGAAGCATGCTAGGTCTTTTGAGGGAGGTTGATATTTCATAATCGTTAAAATATCTTGAAGAAATAAAACCAATTCCAGAAGTAAAGATTAAAAATGAAGAAGAAACAGGAAGGTGAGAAGACTGTGACTTACTATTGCTTCCCAGGATCAAATCCACAATCGAGGAGGTTTTATCAAGCTCTGTCATATTTAGCTTCCCAAAATCCAGAGGACCATGATAGAAAAGTAGAACAATCAAACTGGATGATCCTGCTGCTTTTTTCCCAGGAAACAATGCCAGATACTGTGGAAAGAGTTGAAGATCCTTGGCACCAGACTTTGACATCAGTTATAGATGAGTGATGTGTAACTATGGTGATTCTGCTATCATGTTCCTTTCCCTAATTCTTTATGCCAAAATGAGAAATATAGTTAAAGTATAATTTTTTTTCTCTTGCTCACTGAGAAATTATAATGGTGATCTAGTAGTATGCAGTTAAATGTTAAATGTCAGCTTTCCTGAAAAAAATGCATATGACACACTTGTAAATTTAATCTACATATTAGCATTTTTTCCATCATTTTCTTAAGTCAAAGCAATATATGAAGGTTTTATTTGTAGCATTTTCTGATTTCTGATGTGTAAATGATCATAATGAACATTTAACAATAAATTCTCATGATCTGGTAAGAGCTATCTTCAATAGATTCATGGAGTGATTATAAATCAAATAACAAAACTTGGAGAGTTGGAATGAACTAAGTAAGTATCTAGTCCAGTTATCCTACTTTAAATTACAATATTAATTTTAAAAATGTGGTTATAAATTTTGATGGATCTACAGGAAGTAAGTGAATGAGGGTCTTAAGATTTTTTTTTTTTACTTATAGTTAATGTTTTTAAAAATCCAAAGGGGAAAGCCAAGCTTATTGAGCTATACTTAGTAAGTAAGCAAATTTCATATTATTATTCTATGTATCCTATTTATAAGAACAAATGCATAAATTACTCTTTATGCATGCTATTTACACTGCCAGTAAAAATTTCCTTCTGTTCACAAAATTGAATAAACCCAGTTAGAAGCAATTCAGTACTTCTTAAGACACTGTCTCATTTTGAGACAAGTCTAATTTGAGAAAGCATTTCCTTTCATTAAGTCAAAAAATTTCCCCTTACATACAACTTCTACCCACTGTTCCTAGGTTTTCCCTCTATGGACACAGAGAGCAGATATCATCTTTCTTACATGTGACAACCTTTCAAATACTTGAAAAAATTATATCATTTCTTCTCTCAGTTGTACATTTCTTAAGATAAATGTCTAGTTCTTTAAACCAATATAATAATGATGATCATGCTAATAATAATCATTTGCTCTTATTATTATAAAATTTATATCTTAGGATTTGCAAAGTTCTTTACAAAGATCTCATTTTATTTTAATAACCACCCTGGGAGCTAAGTGAAATTTTTAACCTAATTTTAGAGTTAAGGAAAGAGAGGCAGGGAGAGGTTAAGTGACTTGCTTAGAGTCACACAGTTAGCAAGTATCTGAGATCAGATTTAAACAAAGATTTTCTGGACTTTAGGTCACACATTTTGTGCTACCCAGCTATTTCTATCAATTGATATCATTAGGCATGTTTGTTTTAGCAACAGTAATAACTAGCTGCAACTTAATAGGTGCTTAATCAATGGTTATTGATTAATTAGTAATTGACTGACTAAACAAGTCAGCAAGTTTTTACTGAATCTTTAAAAAAAAGTATTAAAATATTTTTAAACTATTTAAGTAAGTAATAGGCAAATGCTAATCTAGAACAGCCAAAGCTGATAGAGGTGTCTTCATTATCTAATAAGAAATAAAAGAAACATCTTCTATTTGAGGAACACATTTAAAATGTAATTCATCAATTTTTATATAAGTTAAAATGTATTTTGTAGTTTTGTTTTAGAGTTCTTCACTAGAAATATAGTGACCCTTTTTATACCAAAGCTTTCCTATATCTGTTTTTTGTTAACAGTTTAGTTTAGTAATTAAAAAAAAAACCTTCGAAAGTAGTAACATCTGTTTTTCCTAATCTTTGCTCATCCTACTAAGTATAAAAGGCATTGTGGGTGGAGAACACTAAGCTTGGCACCAAGAAAGCCCTGAATTTGATTCCTACCTGTGACTTTTACTAGCTCTTTCACATTGTGCAAGTAATTTAATTTTTTCAGCCTCAATTTCTTTACCTTTATATTCATAGGTACTTCCCCAAAGAACTATCAGATAGATCAAACAAAATAATATTTAAAAATATTAGATAGAACAGTTTTCATTATGATTGAGGAAATTACTAGGCTGGTTGATGACTAATTATTGAAGATCCTTGAGCATTAACTGCTGCTGTCACCACTATCTCTATTCTTCATCCCCCCCCCAAAAAAAATGGTTAGTGTTTAAAAACATTCTGACAAAGGAGAAGATTCAACTGATTGTCAAAGAAATGCATGGCAGGAAAAAAAAGTTAGGAACTTCTATTTTAAAGCAAAATTTTGCCTTTGGAGAAGACAGTAAAATCATAAACAATAAAGATTTTAGCAGTTTTAGATTCCATTGCAAAGATTCCATTTTAAAGCCAAGGAACCTTTCAGTGACTCTCTGAACATGGTATATCGTTTATTCACTTTGTCCTTAGAGCTGATCTGAGGGCTTAATTTTACAAGTGTTTTCTAACTGAAATACCCTCAATATCTCCCACAAAAAAGATTTACCCTAATTTTTCTGTCCATCTATATATGAAAATGCAGACTGTGCATTTTCACATACAGATATGTTTTCATATACATATATATATATATACATACACATGCATACATATACATATACATATCATATACAAACATACAGACTGTTTTCATTTTTGCTTTTTTAGAAGTTATTTTTTAAAAACAGAAAAGTCAATTTGTGCTGTTTTCCATGAAAATGAAGGAATAAGTTATTTTAAGGAAAGAATAGTGTTATTTTTTTCATCTTTGTACATCATTTAGTATAGTATAGTGCACATAATATTATCTTAGAATGTTTTATTGAACAGAAATAAGCCTTGCTATGGATGGCAGATATCATGGGTCTTACAAGAGTCTGGACAAAACCAAACAAGGCATGGCTCTATCACGTGTCTATAGTTCTAACTCAAGGCTCACATTCAACTTTTGTCTGTATGGATACAACTTTGGTCCTAGAAATCCCTGAAGTGCCTGGGGGCCAATGAAAATAGAGGAACCCAAGAAATTTGGATATCTTTCTTCAGATAAGAGTAGTGATACATTGCCCAATTTTGTTCCATAACTTTATCCTGAATTTAAACTTATTCTACCAAGTATAATCAAAGATTTAACCATGTATCATATTGCATTTTTATGCACCCTGTACTTTGGCTTGATCTCACAACTCAGTGGTTTCATTTAATCCAGCTTGAGCAATTTGAATACTAAATCACTTTCTCTAATTCTTGGTCTCAGAACAATAGCACCATGGAGCTTATGGCATGTTTTTCATATGCTTTGGTGTTTTCTCATTCCAAGCAAAATAAAATGTGGTAAACATTTTACTTCATTGGATACTGAGAGTCATGCTAATATGTTTCTGTTTACTCAGGGAGAATGTAATCATTTTACATTCTTTGAAAAAAGATTTTGCTAATCTGCATCTGGAAAAAGAGGCCTTTAAAATATGTAAGTCATTATACAAAACATTAAAAAACAGAAAGGGACTTCTCAACATTATGACAATTTCCATTCATTTGAATCAATTTGCTACTACACACTTCAGTTTTAAAACCATCAGGCATGGTGGGAAAAATAAATCACAAAATGTTCTACATTTTGATTCTGTATAACTAATTTTTTTTTTACTGTGAAAGGCACCTGATTGTACCTTATTGTGTTTATTTACATTGTGCTGTAATATTTCATTCTCTTAATTATGTTAATGTGACAGATAATTGTGTATGCTTTATTACTTTTTATTATAATTGGTTTACTTTTTAATTGAAGCTTTTTATTTTCAAAACATATGCAAGGATAATTTCTCACCATTGGCCCTTGCAAAAACTTGTGTTTCAATTTTCCCCCTTCATCCTACCCCTTCCCCTAGATGGCAAATAATCCAATATATGTTAAATAGGGTAAATATATATGTAAATCCAATATAGGCATACATATTTATACAATTATCTTGCTGCACAAGAAAAATCAGATCAAAAAATGAGAAAGAAAATAAAATTCAAGCAAATAACAACAAAAGAAGTGAAAAGGCTATATTGTGATCCCCATTCAGTTCCCACAGTCTTGTCTCTAGGGGTAGATGCACTATTCATGACAAGACCATTAGCACTAGCGTGAATCATCTCATTGTTAAGAAGAGCTAAGTCCATCAGAATTGATCATTATACAATCTTGCTGTTGCTATGTACAGTGATCTCCTGGTTCTACTCATTTCACTTAGCATCAATTCATACAATTCTCTCCAGGTTTCTCTGAAATCTAAAATGATTTTACAGATCATTTCTTATAGAAAAATAATATTCATAACAATCATATACCATATTTATTTAGCCATTCTCTAACTGATGGGCATCCATTTGGTTTCCAGTTTCATGCCACTACAAAAAGGGCTACCACAAACATTTTTGCACATGTGGGTCCCTTTCCCTTCTTCTTCTTCTTCTTCTTCTTCTTCTTCTTCTTCTTCTTCTTCT
>JAJPUD010027381.1:0-15608 GCA_023553655.1 Myrmecobius fasciatus | reverse complement strand
GGATTTCACATGATGAATGTCAAATGCTTCAACACAGTTACTATAGCAACCTTACCAGCTTCGATATCAAGAAAGCCTTCTTGGTGTTAATAAACAGTCTCATTATATTGCAGAAAGCATTCTGGACAATTGGCAGAGACACAGAATCAGCCTATACCAAATTAATGAGGAAAGATTGTAGATTTTTTTCATATTTTTTTTTATTATTGACCACAAAAGGGGGGATGCTTTCCATTAGGGAGAGTTATGGCTCATTTGTTCACTTTTGCTGTATTTATGTTTTATGTATTAGAAAGTGATTCCCACCATCATTAAGCATTGCTAACACTCTTGTTACATTAAAGACATGGGGCAGAAATACTTTTTTGTCTATCAAACTACCAAATAAATTATAGCAAAACTTATTAGGAAAGAGAAGTGCTTAATAATCAGACAGGCTCGTTTACACATTAGCAAAGTGATGGGTATGGTCAAAATGTTGCTGACGGCAGAAGATTCTGCACAGCTGGGCTATGAGCTTGGAAGCCAGCTATGGGAACAGCCTGGGCTATTTAATAAGGTTGAATCATTGAATTTCAGAATTGGAGACAACCACAGTAGCTCTCTCAACTCATCCCCTTTCCCTAAGTACTCTTCCCCTCATAGCACATTCAATAAGAACTGGTTCATGTAACTTATCTGGGCCTCAGTTTCCCTACATTTAAAGTAAAGGAATTTAATAAATGGCTACTGAAGAACATTCTAGTTCTGAATCTAAGATCCTCAGATCAAACTGTTGCCTTAATTGAATTCAACAAATTATTAAATATCTATTATGTAACAGAGAATCAAGTATTTGAGAATCAAAACAAAAAATGTAACGATCCCTGCCCTTAAGGAGTCTGTGTTCTAGTATGAGGAAATAAGATGTGCTTAGAAGAATAAGTTATATGCATGAATACACACACATACATACACACATTTTACATATGTGTACATATATATACATATATATATATATCCTAAAGGCAAGATATTTTATTTGCTTTTATGCTTTACTTTGTGTCTCAGTATATGGATTTTAAAAATCTTATCAGTAACTATTAGTTTTAGGAGCTTCTGGTAGGAAACATATTCTAAAGATTCATTTCATCAAATTCTCTAAACCTTAAAGTATGGTGAACTACCTAGTGTTCAGAGGGTACTCACTTAAAATCATGCAGATAGTATAGAATTAGCATAGGCAGGACTTGAAAACCTATCTTTTAAACTCCAAGTTAAAATATCTATCCATTTTACTATGTTACATTTAGTAGAAACTTAAATGATTATTAAAATGTTGTTGAACTTCCACGTGAACTACCCATAAAATTTCAATTTTGTTCAAACATCTGGCTGTCTCCCTCCTATTCTGCTCATTCAATCATTCATTCATTTGTGGAACATAAACATTTGTGGAACAAATATGGTTGAAATGAAGAAACTTTCCTTGTGACTTCAGGTGCAATTCTCTAAATCTTCTCCACTTGTTTGAGGAAAGGAAAATGAAGATGAAATATCCATCCTACATAATACTCCAGATGTGGACATAGCAGGGTGCAGTTACACAGAGGATAGAATGTTTTCTGGCTTGTCATTTTTATATAGCCACAGTGACATATGATACCCATGAACAAAAATAAGAAATTTGTTATTTTCATCTTGTTCAACTCGTGATTCCATTTGGGGTTTTCTTGGCAGATATTTTAGTGGTTTGTCATTTCCTTCTTCAGTTCCTTTTACAAATGAAGAAACTAAGGCAAACATGATTATGTAACTTTTTCAGGGTCACAGAGTTTGTAAGTTTCTGAAGTCAGATTAAAACTAAGGAAGATGAGTCTTCATGGATAAAAACTCATGCATATCAAATGAATTAAATTCATTTAATACCTTTATGCCTTTTATGCCCTCTCAGTAGAATTCCTGAAATGAAGCTAAAAAGAATTCAGTATCACCAAACCTCAGTCAAAAAACGAATGAATGTCAGGGTGAAGTAATTCCTACTTCCTTGTCTGTTTAGCCTTTCAAAGTTCTAAAAGACCAAAAATATCCATTGAGTCTAGCCCATACATGAAGAGCAATGCTCTCTACTACTTTTTCAGCAACAATTCATCAAATCCATAGACTTATTCAAAAATTTCCATGTAAGAAATCCATTACTTTCAGAAGAAGTCTTTTTCACTTTAGGACAGTTATAATCAAACAAAAAAAAATGTTTCTTTTACTTAGAATCAAAATCTGCCTCTATTCATATACAAAGAAATGTACCTTTTTGTGAGGAATCTAAATTGAAATATTGATAAATTACTTAGAAAAGAGATAGATTTTGTCAAATGAATTTCCTTCTCTAGGCTTCAATTCTTTGATCTATAAAAGGAAAAGGTTGGATTAAGTAATGGCTAAAGAGAACTCCTCCCCTATTGATCTTTTAGGAGTCCATCAAAAAGTTGACTATAATACTTTGCCCATCTATTTCTCAAGAGTTGACAGTTACCCATATGGTCACTAGATATAGATCAATATGTGGCTGGCTCTTCAGTGATTATGAAATTTTCATGAGGAATTTTAATAAAGAGGTCATATTATATCAAATCCTCCTAAATTATCTCTAATTCATTAATACCCTCTTTATAAATATTTAAGGAGAAACAATAAAAGGAGAAATGCCAGAGATCAACTTTCTCCTGTAAATAATATAAGAATCTGAGCTGGAAGTACATTTCAATCCAGGTCATCCAAATCCAGTGTTCTCATCAATATGCCAAGGCTGCATGCCAATTATTTATAGTATAGATCTTGGTGTTGTTTCTTATTACAACCAGCATATTTCCCAAAAATTTCAGGGATTTGCATTTCCTTAGTTATGAGTGATAACTCACCATCAGTTTCTCAAGTAACACCCTCAGCAGAATTATTGATACTAAGACTTCTGACCTCAGATGAAATATAAAATCAAACCAAAAGGAAGAAAAATGATAGCAGATAAAATAGCTAAAAGTTCACAAAAGGCAAAAAAGAAGAAAGAAATCAGTATTGGAACCTATAGCCTTGGATGTCTACACACAAATACCCAAAGCTTAAAGTAGAGATCCTAACTCAAGGAGAGGTAAACATATGATTTTATAGGTGTCATTGAGGTTGGTGGGATAAAAATTCTGAACGGACTTTGAGACTTGGAGGCTATATATTTCTCTTTTTTTGTTAAAGCTTTTTATTTGCAAAACATATGCATGGGTTATTTTTCAACATTGACCCTTGAAAAGCCTTCTGTTCCAAATTTTTCTCTCCTTCCCCCCACCACCTTTCCTAGATGGCAGGTAGTCTAATGCATGTTAATTATGTTAAAATATTGTAAAAAAATATATGTTAAAATAAAAAAAAATTATGTTAAAATGCTGTACAAGAAAAATCGGATGTACAAGAAAAAAATCTGAAAAGGAAAACAAAATGCAAGCAAACATCAACAGAGAGCATGAAAATGCTATATTGTGGTCCACACTCAAATCCCACAGGCCTCTCCCTGGGTCTATATGACTTTCTTCCTCACTGAACAATTGGAACTGATCTGAAACATCTCATTGTTGAAGAGAACCATGTCCATCAGAATTGATCATCATATAATCTTGTTGTTGCCTTGTATATTGATCTCTTGGTTCTGCTTATTTCACTTAGCATCAGTTCATGCAAGTCTTTCCAGGCCTCTCTGAAATCATCCTGCTGGTCGTTTCTTGAAAAACAAAAATATTCCATGGCATTCATATACCATAATTTATTCAGCCATTCTCCAATTTATGGGCATCCATTCAGTTTCCAGTTTCTAGCCACTACAAAAAAGGCTGCCACAAACATTTTTGCACATGTGATTCCCTTTCCTTCCTTTAAGATCTCTTTGGGATATAGGCCCAATAGAACACTGCTGGGTCAAAGGATATGCACAGTTTGATAACTTTTTGAGCACAGTTCCAAATTGCTCTCCAGAATGGTTGGATCCGTTCACAGTTCCACCAACAATGTATCAATGTCCCAGTTTTCCCACATCCCCTCCAACATTGGTCATTACCTTTTCCTGTCATTTTAGCCAATCTGACAGGTGTATAGTGGTATTTCAGAGTTGTCTTAATTTGCATTTCTCTGATCAATAGTGGTTTGGAGTACCTTTTCATATGACTAGAAATAATTTTAATTTCTTCATCTGAAAATTTAAGAGTTCTGATAAAGGCCTCATTTCTAAAATATATAGAGAATTGACTCAAATTTATAAAAATTCAAGCCACTCTCCAATCGATAAATGGTCAAAGGATATGAACAGATATTTTTCAGATGATAGAGGACCTCAATTAATTGGGCATCTCCTGGAGCTCTCCCTATGCCAAATCAGAGTAAATAACTTCTTGACCTGATGTAGTAATAATTCCTCCAAAAGATGGAAGAATCAACTAACCAAAGGTAAAATTAGGCCTTCATTGGATTAGACAATAATGCAATCACAAAGATTAGATAGTGTTTGGATGGTCAGATGCAAGGAACAATTCTTAATGGTTCAATATAAATATGGCAGAAAGTCTCTAGTGGAATGCTCCAGAGAACTGTGCTTGGTTCTATGCTATTTATCATTTTAGCAATGATTTGGACAAAGGCATAAATGGCATGGTCATCATATTTGTAGATAAAACAATACTTATGACAGAGTTGGGTTTTTCTTACTGATTTCTTTCTTCTTTTCAATCCCTTGGTAACTGCTAGTTTCATCTGATATCATTTTTCCTTCTTTTTGGCTACTTTCTATGTCCTTTGAGATCAGAAGTCCAAGCATTGAAATAAATCTAATTATATCCAATTCAGTAAAGATCAATGCAAAGTATTGCCTTTGTAAACAAACAACATCAATTTCACATGTGTAAGATGGGAAGGTGTAAAGAGATAGCATGTGTTCTGAACAAAGAATTAATGTTTTTGGTGGATTGTAAGTTTAATGAATCATTACAAAACTGAGCACAATCTTGGGCTAGATTAAGAATATTGCTTCCAAGAATGGGAAGATGATCATTATTCTCACTAAACCTTATCTGAAGAATTGTTTAGTTCTTGGCACTAGAGATTTTAAAACCATATTGATACCCTGGAAAGTGCCTACAGGAAGGCAATTAGGGTGATGAAGGGCTTTGAGTTCATATAATATGAAGATTGATTGAATGAACTGGTTATGTTTAGCATGGAGAAGAGAACACTTGAAGGAAACCTGATTGTTGTCTTGAAGTGTTTGAAGAGAGAGAAGGACAGATGTAGAAAATGGATTAAATCTATTCTGTTTGGCCCCCAAGGGAAAAGTAGGTAGATGTGGAAGTTATGGGGATGCTAGATTGGAGATAGGAGATGTAGGATCTAGAACCCAAGTGACAAGGTTACTTAATAATAAAGACATAAACTTGGAAGCTAAGTGGTGCAATAGATAAGAATGCTAGATGTGAATTTAAATCCAGCTTCTAAAGCTTCTACCCATGTGAACTCAGGCTAATCATTTAACCTATGTCTGCTTCAGTTTTCTCTTCTATAAATTGGAATGATAACAGCATCTCATTGTTTGGGTTGGTGTGAAAATAAAAACAGATCATATTTGTAAATCACTTTGAAATCTTAAATTCTATGTAAACACTTGCTTCAATGTTATTATTATCTTACAGTGACTGAGTAGAGAGGAGCCAAATAGACGTAGAAACAATGATTCTATAATCAACTGATTGGATATGAATGTAACAAGAGAGGGAAAGGTCAAGGATAATGCCAAGGTTGTGAACTTGGATGATTGGAAAGATTGTATGTTTTAAAAAGAGGTGCCCTGTTATTTTCAACAATGAGGTGGCTCAGGGTAATTCCCATAGACTTGTGATGGAGAAAGCCATTAGTATCTAAGGAGAGGATTGCCAAGACTGAATGTGGATCACAACTTAGTATTTTCACCTTTTTTGTTGTAATTATTACTTTGTTTGCTTTTTGCCCCTCGTTTTTCCTTTTTGATCTGATTTTTCTTGTATAGCATAATAAATGTGGAAATGTATTTGGAATAATTGCACATGTTTAATCTCTATTGGATTATTTGCTGTCTAGGAGAGGGGCGAGATGGAAAGGAAAGGAGAAAAATTTGCAATACAAGGTTTTACAAAGGTAAATGTTGAAAACTATCTTTGCATGTATTTTGAAAAATAAAAGGCTCATTTTTTGAGGGAAAGAAAAGAGAAGAGAGGGGAGAAAGAGAAATAGAGAAGGAGAGGAAGAGAGAGAGAGAGAGGGAGAGACAAGGAGAGAGAGAAAGAGAGAGAGAAATCCCTTGAAACAAGGTGTAGTTAAGAGTTAGTAGTATGGTATGGCTTTTGAGAACACACAGTCACTGCCTTAGATATTCTGATTATGTTGTAGTAGTGATTGCCTTTGTATATGTTTTAAAATACATAACCACTAAAGTCTGTTCTAACTGTGAAATTTAGTGATTATGTGATAAGCACTAGACAGCTGAGCATGTGAACCATATCGTTTCTAGTTTTTTGCTATTACCAAGAGTGTTGTTAGAAATATTTTTGGTATCAGAGTTGTACTGGAGCTATCTAGAATGGGCTAGTGAGAGATAATTGTTAAATTTTCAGTGTGCAAATTTACACCTTAGAAATCAGCATATGTTATAAATTATCTTGATTTATAATATTATTGATTGTTTAGACTTAGTAAGTGATGAAGAAAATGTTAACAATGCAGATTAAACTGAAAAGTGTACAGTATGCAGTTGTTAAATATTTTCAGCACATTTCTACTTTTACTGGACCTTAGTTTCTGTCTCCTTCCTTGGAGAATATATCTAATAGTCTCATTGCCTGCGGTAAGATTGTGGGGAGTTTAGTAATTTTTCTTGCATAATTTCAGTAACGTTCAAAATAGCTGGACTAATTTACTACTTCACCAACACTCTATCAATGAGTCTCTCTTTCTATGGTACCCAATGTTCACTTATCCCACATTTTTTTCATCTTTGCCACATTGTATGGTATAATGCAAAATTGCAGAAAAAGTTCAATTTGCATTTGTTTTTCCATTCATGATTTGAAACATGTTTTCATGTAATCATATACCATTTAAAAATTTTTGAAGCCATTCAGATCCTTTGACCTTTTGTGAATTGGGAAATAACTTAATGTTTTATATAATTGATTCCACTCCTTATATATTTTGGATATCATATTTTTCTCAATGGCAACTAAGTTCTTGGATAAAAAAAGAAATATTTCCATAAGGAATATAGTATTCAAAGGAATGGCCTAGTTCTAATGTGGGAAGTGGAGAGATAGTGACCCCTCATTCTCTGCCATCTATGGCCCTGACACAGAGTTAAACTGGGAAAGTCACTATGTAGGAGCCATAGGATTTAAAGCTTAAAAAGATCTTAGAAATTATATAGTCATAGGGACATAGAGATTAGAGTAGGAAGATAATTTAGGGAACCCTTAGTTTTTTGTGTCCCCTTTTTCACTGAGAAATTTTTATACCTGGGTATATAGGTATATAAAATAGGTATACAAATCGAAAACTTAGCGATAACAAATCATAATTTAATGATTCCCACATTTGGTTATGTTACCCTAGGGTCATGACCCAGAGTGTAAGAAATTTTGCCTTACTCTACTCTCTTATAAATGAGGTAAACTGAGACCAATAAAGAAGTGATTTCTCAAAGGTCACATTAGTAGCAGACATCAGATTCAAGATTCAAAGTCAATTCCATTGATTCCAAAGGCATTCTACTTTCTGCTCTACCATTGGGATCTAACAAGTCTCATTCAGGAACTCAACATTTTTTTGTAAATATTGGTTTATGTATGCTTCTACAAATCATAAGATTGTAAGGAAAAAGAATGTTAACAATGAAGAATAAATAAAGTTGACTCAAAAAGATTATTAGACGAAGAGTGCATTCTGATCTACTTTTTCCCCCTGAAATACTGAGTGCCCTAAGTTAGAGAATCCTCCCTAAAATTTCAGGAGGACTATCTGTGTCCTATCTGTGGCAGAGCATTGCAAGCTCTTATTGGTGTGATCAGCCACAGTCAGACACACTAGCTTGATTCTAACATCCCTAAAAGATGACACTTTCTTCTTTAAGTCTTCTCCCCAAATTCCTACATCAGAAATACTGAAGGTTCTTCACCATCCTGTCTCCCTCCTTTAGACACTCTGCAGGCTGCCATATCTTTCTTTTTTTATTAAAGCTTTTTATTTGTATAACATATGTATGGGTAGTTCCCCAGCATTGATATTTACAAAGCTTTCCATCACAAATTTTACCCCCAGTCCCCTCCCCTCCTCTAGATGGCAGGAAGTCCACTACATGTTAATAATGTTGAAATACTTGACAAGTTGTGCAAGAAAAATCCTATCTACAAGAAAAAAAGAAAATCAGAGAAAGGTAGCACAATGCAAGCAAACCTCAATAGAGAGCATGAAAATATTATGCTGTGGTCCATATTTCATATCCCTCTTTCTGGGTGTATATGGTCTTCTTCAGTGAACAATTGGAACTGGTTTGAGACAATTCTTTGTTGCAGAGAGCCATGTCCATCAGAATTGATCATCATGTAATATTGTTGTTGCTGTGTATAATGATCTCTTGGTTCTGCTTGTTTCACTCAGCATCAGTTCATGCAAGTCTCTCCAGGCCTCTCTGAAATCGTCCTGCTGGTCATTTCTTACAGAGCAATAATATTCCATAACATTCATATACCATAATTTATTCAGCCACTCTCCAATTGATGGGCATCCATTCAGTTTCCAGTTTCTAGCCACTACAAAAAGGGCTGCCACAAACATTCTTGCACATGTGAGTCCCTTTCCCTCCTCTAAGATCTCTTTGTGATATAAGCCCAATAGAAACACTGCTGGGTAAAAGGGTATGCACACTTTGATAACTTGTTCAGCATAGCTTGAAATTGCTCTCCAGAATGGTTGGATCCGTTCACAGTTCCACCAACAATGTATCAGTGTCCCAGTTTTCCCACATCCCCTCCAACATTCATCATTATCTTTTCTTGCAATTTTAGTCAATCTGACAGGCATGTAGTGGTACCTCAGAGTTGTATTAATTTGCATTTCTCTGATCAATAGTGATTTGAAGCAACTTTTCATATGACTAGAGATGGTTTTAATTTCATCATCTGAAAATTGTCTGTTCATATCCCTTGACCACTTATATATTGAAGAGTGGCTTGAATTTTTATATGTATGAAACAATTCTCTACATAGTTTAGAAATGATTCCTTTATCAAAACCATTAAATGTAAAGATGATTTCCCAATTTGATGCTTCCCTCTTAATCTTGTCTGCATTAGTTTTATTTGTACAGAAACTTTTTAACTTAATATAATCAAAATTATCTATCTGGTGTTCAATTAGGAGTTCCAGATCTTCTTTGGACATAAATTTATTCCATCTCCACAGGTCTGAGAGGTAAACTATACTACATTCCTCTAATTTGCTTAAAATATCACCTTTTATATCTAGATCATGAACCGATTTAGATCTTATCTTGGTATGTGATGTTAGTTGTGGGTCAAGCCCTAATTTCTTTCACACTAGTTTCCAATTTTCCCAGCAGGTTTTGCCAAATAGCGAATACTTATCCCAAAAGCTGGGGTCTTTGGGTTTATCAAACACCAAATTGATAAAGTTATTGCCTAGATTGTCCTGATAACCTATCCCTATGCCACTGATCAACTGCTCTATTTCTTAGCCAGTACCAAATGGTTTTGATGACCGCTGCTTTATAATATAGTTTTAGATCCGGTACAGCAAGGCCACCTTCATCTGTCTTTTTTTTTTTCATTAATCCCCTTGAAATCCTTGACCTTTTGTTCTTCCAAATGAACTTTGCTACTATTTTTTCTAGATCTGTAAAATAATTTCTTGGGAGTTTCATTGTTATGGCACTAAATAAGTAGATTAATTTGGGTAAAAAAAAATAAAAAAATACTAGTTTGGGTAGTATTGTCATTTTTATTACATTTGCTCTGCCTACCCAAGGAAATCAACATTTTTTCAACAGGGAATAGCCAAACTCTTAGGGGTTGCCTTCCCTCAAGAAATATATATCCTGTTGAAGAGGTAACAACAGCACATATATAAATAAATGCAAAGTACATGCAAAATAAATACAATGTGATCTGGACAAGGAACGCCCTAGTAGTTGGAGGTGTGTAGGGGTACCAGGGTGAATTGCATTAAGAAGTTATATTTGAGCTAAGCCTTAAAGGAAACTAGGGTTTCTAAGCATCAGATTAAAAGGGGGAGAGATTGAATGCCATGTGCAAGAAATACCTACTAAATCAAGTTGGTTTAAGCAGAGAGCAACGAGAGAATTTAGGTAAAATATGGCTGGAAAGAGAGGGTGAATCCAGGGCTTCAGTTGCTAAGTTTAGAAAGATCATGGATTTTAAAGCTGAAAGTGACCTGAAAAGTCATCTAATCCACCATTTTACTGTGGAGTTGGAAAAGTCAAATAAAGTTACTTATCCGAGATTATAATGGAAGAAAGTGACAAAGCTAGAATTTTAATGTGGATCCTCTGACCCCAGATATAGGGATTTTTCCTTGCACTATTTCAATTCATAATGACTTCTTATAGTCAGTAAGTTATAGGTATCCAGATATCTTGTATCCCCCAATAAAAAACAAACAATTTCATGATGTAACAAATAATGTTTGAACGGGGTTTCCACTTCAACTCCATAATATGAATACCCTAGATCTAGAAACTAATTTAAATAAAGGGGTTTAGCATAATATGACTGATACAACATTAAACCAAAAACCCAAAGTAACAAAGGATAAGCAAAGTTGCTTAAATTCATGAGTATTTTATGGAAGAACAATAAACTAGGTAAAAATAATACATCCCTTCTAGAGAAATAATTCTGATTATATGAAGAAAGGAGCTCAGAAAAAAGAATACTGCAAGGAAGGACAATGACATTGCTCTAAACTCTAATGATCAAAGTGGGACTTGAAGGTGGGAACAGCTCCCTAGATATAAAGAATAAGCCAAACTCATTAATAATCATATGCTCTAGGCCAACACTGACCTATAAAGAGTTAGGACTATAGAATGCTGATTTCATTCATTTCCCTATCCTTGTAACTATGGGGTTTGGGGGAGAGTGGTAGTCAGAAAAAAACGTACTATGGGATTGTCAGTACTATTCTGAAAGCATCAGCAATACTGAAATAGTGATGACTCATTCTCATTCTCCTAGACTATATCTAGAGTACTGGATTCATTGTCTAATGAAATATTGTGTCCATGTCACGACAAATATTGAGAGGCTGGAGAACACCCAAAGTTATTGTTGTGTGTTCTTGAAAAAGACCAATGACATCTGTGGATGATGTCTTGACCTTCACATGAGATGGATTTAAATGAGACCAAGATGTACAAACCAACAAACATGGGGAAGGATCTCAATTTCATCTCATATCAGTATCACTTGAAAGAAGTGATCCAGGATGCTTAGCTTGAAAAAGAAACTGAATATGATAGCTGGCTTTAAATATTTAAAAATCTAGATCTCAGTTTCCTATCAAAATGGCTGCCCAAACACAAGGTCAACTACCCAGTTCCCATGTACTTCCATCAGCAAAACTCTCAATTCATAAAATACTGAGTAATGATCAATAAAAACAATGACAAACTATAATAAATTGCTTCTTCTCTCCTAGAACTTCATAAAAAAATCAACCAGAAGCCTACAAACAAAAGAAAAGGGGGTCCATTATTCATTCAATAAGTATTTATTAAGTGCTTTCTATGTTCTAGGAACAGTTAGATGATGTAGTAGATAGAGAACAAGACTGGTAATCAGAAAGAATTGAATTCAAATCTGTCCTCAGACACATACTGTTGTGTGGTCCCAGGCAAGTCATCTCACCTTGTTTGCCTTGATCTCCTCATCTGTAAAATTAGTTGGAGATATAAATGGCAAACCAGTCCAATATCTTTGGCCAAAAAACCCCAAATGGGCTCATGAAGTGTCAGACCCAACTGCACAGCATGTGTCAGGCACTGGACAATATGTTGGGATTCAAAGAAAGGCAAAAGACAATCTCTGCCCTCCAAAAACTCAAGTGTAATGGAGGAGGTAACAGAAGACATAGGAAATTATTAACAGAGGAAAAGCACTAGAATTGAGGTATAGGGACCCATCAGAAAAGCCATTATGATTGCAGTTTAGCTTCTTAGATTGGCCAAAAGAAAGTTAAGTGAGACCTGAAAGTCTCTGTGTCTGGATACAGCAAAAGTGAAGAGATTCCCTAGGAAAAAACCAAATGTGATCAAAAGGTCTTATATTGGGAACCTCAGGTTTCTGGAAAAATCAGGGAAAAGCAATTAGCATAGTGCAGGAGAACTGGAACAAAGATAGACTAGCCCCAAGTGCTCTGGGCAAACCTCAACACGGTCTAAAAACACCAGAAAAGGTCCTGAAAATTCAGTTCCCCTTACCTCAAAGATCCAATGAAGCCTGATTTTGAGAAGTAGAGGTCACAATAAAAAATCAGGAGTCCCAAAGTTGACCACACAATGAAAAAGCACAATAAGGAGAAAATCTCTGCCCAGGTACAAAGCCCCAACTCAGGAACTAAAGTTGGAGAGAAGAATAAATGAATGAAAACATTGACCAATATCAAAATTATTAAAAATTTTCTCTCTGGGTGCAGATGGCTCTGTCCATCACAAGTCTATTGGAATTGGCCTGAATCACCTTATTATTTAAAAGAGCCACAGCCATCAGAATAGATCATCACATATTCTTGCTGTTGCTGGGTACAATGTTCTCTTGGTTAGACTCACTTCACTTAGCATAGATTCAGCTAAATCTCTTCAGACTTTTCTGAAATCAGCCTGCTTATCGTTTCTTTCTTTCTTTTTTTTTTTTTTGTTTTTTTGCTGAGGCAATTGGGGTTAAGTGACTTGCCTAGGGTCACACAGCTAGAGAATGTTGAGTGTCTGAGACCAGACTTGAACTCAGGTCTTCCTGATTTCAGGGCTGGTGCTCTATCCACTGCTCCACCTAGCTGCCCCACTTATTGTTTCTTATAGAATAATAATATTCCATAACATTCATATACCATAATCTATTCATCCTCTCTCCAACTGAGGGGTATCTGCTCAATTAAGGAATAATAATGTTAGCAAAAACTTGTCTGTTTTGTTAGAACCAGAGGGCAAAGAAATAATCTACTAATTATCCCCTGAAAGGAATTCCAAAAGATTCAGAAATATCAGACAAAATTCAGAGTTCACACATCAATGAAAAAGTACTGTAAGCATCCAAAAAAGCAGTTCAAATATCTCAGAACTATAATTAGATTCACACAAGATGTATAAACTTCTACTAGAAACCAGAGATCAGAGAATACAACATTTCAAAAGGCAAAACATATAGGTTTATAGCTAAGAATAACTAACCCTGAAAACCCTGAAAAATTGAGTATGATTTAACATGGTGGGAAAATAGGTCTTTCCCAGAATAGAATATTTCTAATTTTAAAAAAGATCAGAGTTGAGTGGAAACTTCAAACATGAACACATGCAGAAAATCCTAGAAAGGTAAATGTATTTAAGAAATTGGAAAAAGCTGTATGATGTAGTGCTAACATTCTAATTGGGGAAAAACATGTGTCCCTAAAGAACCCTACCAAAAAAATTTAAAGGTTATTGAAGTAGTAAAATAAAGAAAAACAGGAATGGGACTGGATATATTCTGCTCTGGGGTTGAAAAGAGGAAAGAGATGGGAATTTAGAAGGAATACACTGAAGTAGAATGGAGGAAGAGATATGGAAGTTGTTTTTTCTTATAGTTATGGTGCTTATGAAGGACATATAAACATGAAATAAGGGGTGGGCATGGAGGAAGCATCCAGTGAACTTCACTCTTATCTAAAATGAGCAAAGAAGGGTTGAAAACACACAGTGTGGTGTAGAAACACATCAAACTCTGTAAGAAAATATGTAAGGTTGGGGGTGAGAAATGAGCAATATTATAATAAATCACACAGGGGGAAAACAGAATAATCACAAGTATAACACATTTATATATTGTTAAGGAAGATTTAAATGGGAAAAAACAAAAGAAGCAAAATACACGCGGGTGCCTTTGGATTGTGTCTCAGATCATCTGAACAAATTGTGCTTTAAGAATATAATGGAATATTGTGTCAAAAGAAATAACAAAACAGAAAATTTTATTTTATTTTTTATAATAATAGTTTTTTTCAAGATACATGCAAAGAGTTTTCAAAATTCACCCTCACAAAACTTTGTGTTCAATTTTTTCTTTCTTCCTTCCCACCTCCCACCTCCCCTAGACAGCAAGTAATCCAATATAGGTTAAACATGTGATATTCTTCTAAATATATTTCCACATTTATCATGCTGAGCAAGAAAAATCAGTTTAAAAGGGGAAAAATACGAGAAAGCAAAAATAAAACAAGCAAGCAAACAACAACAATAAAGAAGAAAATACTATTTTGTGATCCACATTCAGCCTCCATAGTTCTCTCTCTGTAAGAAGAAGGCTCTTTCTATCACAAGTAAAAAAGAAAATTTTAGAGAATTCTTTGTAGCATTAACTGATAGTGAAGTGAGAAAAATCAGAAAAACAACTGACATGATGGTAACATTGTAAGAAAAACAACTTTGAAATAAATAAGAATTCTGATCAATGGAATAGCAAAGTATATCTTCAAAAGACTTATCAAAGCACATTACTTACCTCCTTATAGAAAGGTAATGGACTGAAAATGAAGGAAAAATATATTTTTAAAAATATATTTTTTGGACAAAGCCTCTATGGATTAATTCCCCTTGACTATGCTTATTTGTTTAATTTTTTTTCTCTTTATCTTCATTGGTGAAGAAAGGAGAATTTGTTTTTAAATACTACTATGGTAATTTTTTAAAATATTGATTGATTTGGAGAAATGAGGAAAGGAGAAAGTTCAAACTAGAACTTCTCTTGTGATTTTAATGATGCTCAAGTAAAAGTATGACTACAGAAACTTAGAATAATTGAAGGATAGATGGATAAATAAAAGCTCATGGGAAAAGACTGTATGGTTTTTGTTGGACTGCAGTCTCCATGGGAGTCAGCAGTACAATATGACAACCAAGAGCTAAACAAAGTTTTAAATTAGAAGGCAAGTGTCCAAAAAAGAGATTGAAAAGCACACTGTCCTGGGGAGGAGCCAAGATGGCAGAGTGAAAAGGTGACTCTCTGCCTGTCCTCCGATCTTCTCTCAAATCAACAATAAAATAAGCCTCTGAACTGATCTTCAAGTCAATGAACTCAGAAATATTTGGACAATGCTCTCTGGATAACTTCATATCAGGTTAGGACTCAGACAGAGAGATAAATAGACGACTTCTGTGTAGGCCAGAAGTGAGGGTGGGACTCAGCTCAGCTCATCGTGGCAGAAATTCCAAACTCCAAACTCCAAATTCCAAACACCTGGAGTTTATCTGAGGCACTCAGGACACTCTGCCCTGATTGGGGGCAGGT
>JAJPUD010027380.1:886-15609 GCA_023553655.1 Myrmecobius fasciatus | reverse complement strand
TTTCTTTTTCTGAAATGGGACTATTTAAGTAATTTATTTCCTCTTCTGTTAATCTGGGCAATCTATATTTTTGTAGATATTCCTCCATTTCACTTAGGTTATCAAATTTATTGGCATACAGTTGGGCAAAGTAACTCCTGATTATTGCTCTAATTTCCTCTTCATTGGTGGAAAGTTCTCCCTTTTCATTTTTGAGACTAACCATTTGATTTTCCTCTTTCCTTTTTCTAATTAAATTGACTAGAGGTTTATCTATTTTGTTGGTTTTTTCATAAAACCAACTTTTAGTTTTATTTATTAATTCAATAGTTTTTTTACTTTCCATTTTACTAATCTCTCCTTTTATTTTTAGGATTTCAAGTTTGGTATTTGATTGGGGGTTTTTAATTTGTTCTTTCTCTAGCTTTTTTAGTTGCAAGCCCAATTCATTGATTTTCTCTTTTTCTATTTTATGCAAATAAGCATGTAGAGATATAAAATTTCCCCTTATTACCGCTTTGGCTGTATCCCACATATTTTGTACTGTTGTCTCATTATTGTTGTTCTCTTGGATCAAATTAGTAATTGTGTCTGTAATTTGCTGTTTCACCCATTCATTCTTTAGGATAAAATTATTTAGTTTCCAATTGCTTTTTGGTCTATTTTCTCCTGGCCTTATATTGCATGTGATTTTTATTCCATCATGATCTGAAAAAAATGCATTTATTATTTCTGCCTTCCTGCATTTGATTTTGAGGTTTTTGTGTCCTAACACATGGTCAATTTTTGTATAAGTTCCATGGACTGCTGAGAAAAAAGTAAACTCCTTTCTGTCTCCATTTAATTTCCTCCAAAGATCTATCATCCCTAACTTTGCTAACATTTTGTTTACCTCCTTAACCTCTTTCTTATTGATTTTGTGTTTTGATTTATCAAGTTCTGAGAGAGGGAGGTTGAGATCCCCCACTATTATAGTTTTGCTATTTCTTCTTGCATCTCTCTCTGAACCTTTCCTCTAGGAATTTCCATGCTATACCACTTGGTGCATATATGTTTAGTGTTGATATTGCTTCATCATCTATGGTACACTTTAGGAAGATATAATTTCCTTCTTTGTCTCTTTTAATTCAGTCTATCTTTGCTTTTACTTGGTCTGAGATCAGGATTGCTACCCCTGCTTTTTTTTTGTTCACCTGAAGCATAATAGATTCTGCTCCAGCCTTTTACCTTCACCCTGTATGTATCTCTATGTTTTAGATGTGTTTCTTGTAGACAACATATTGTTGGATTCTGGTTTTTAATCCAATCTGCTATCTGCTTCTGCTTTAAGGGAGAGTTCATTCCATTCACATTCACAGTTAAAATAACTAATTCCGTATTTCCTGCCATCTTATTTACCCTAGCTTATGCTTTTCTCTTTCTTATCCCCTTTCCCTCCTCCCTACTATTTTGCTTTTGAAAACCACTTCCCTCAAACAATCCTTGCCCTTTAGAACCCCACCCGTCCCCCTTTCCCCCCTTTCCCTCCTGTTTCCTTATAAGTACGTCTATTATTCCCTCAGAGCCAAATCTGATGAGATGGAGATTAACCCAATTCTCATTCCCCTCCCTTTCTCCCCTCAATCATTATAGGTTTTCTTTGCCTCTACATGCGATGTAATTTCCCTTATTTTACCTCCTTTTCCTCTTCTTCCAGTGTTATCCCTTTTCTACCTCTAATTTCTTTTTCAGTTTATCATATCATAATAATCATAAAGTCACAATAAACATATAATAATAATCATAAAATCACAGTAATCATGATAATAATCATAAAATCACAGTAATCATATCATAAACATAATGTAATAATAGATTCATAAAATCAACCCTCATTCTATAAGTATCTATAGCATAAATATAGTTCTCAAGAGCTATTTTTTCTTATTACCTTTTTTGTTTCTCTTGTGTTCTGTGTTTGTAGATCAAATTTTTTGTTCAGTTCTGGTCTTTTCAGTAGAAATAGGTGAAATTCTCCTATATCATTGAATGATCATCTTCTCCCTGGAAGATAATGCTGATTCTAGCTGGGTTACTTATTCTTGGCTGTAATCCAAGTTCCTTTGCCCTTCGGAATATCTGATTCCAGGCCCTTTGATCCTTCAGAGTAGAAGCTGCTAGGTCCTGTGTGATCCTAATTGTAGCTCCCCGATATTTAAATTGTTTCTTTCTGGCTTCTTGTAATATCTTTTCCTTGGTATGATAGTTCTGGAATTTAGCCACGATATTTCTGGGGGACTTAATTTTTGGGTTTCTTTCAGGAGGTGATCGGTGGATTGTTTCAAGGAGTATTTTGCCTTCTGGGTCTAAAATATCAGGGCAGTTTTCTTTTATGATTTCCTGGAAGATAGTGTCCAGGTTCTTTTTTTCATCATGGCTTTCAGGAAGCCCTATAATCCTTAGATTGTCTCTCCTAGATCTATTTTCCAGGTCAGTTGTTTTTCCTAGGAGATATTTCATGTTTTTCTCTATCTTTTCATTTTTTTGTTTTTGTTCAACTGATTCTTGAAGTCTTGATGAGTCATTAATTTCCAATTGTTCGATTCTAATTTTTAATGTCTTATTTTCTTCAGTTACTGTTTTTAGTTCCTTTTGCAATTGACCAATTACATTTTTTTGTTCATTCCATTCTTTTTCCATTTTTTCTATTTTATTTTGCAGTGATCTCATTTCATTTCCCCATGTTTCTTCTAACTCTCTTTTAAGATTTTTTATGCAGTCTTCAAAGAAAGCCTTGTGACATGGAGACCAATTTATGTCTCTCTTTGGGGCTTTTTCTGGAGGTGCTTTACCTTTAGGGGCCTCAGGATTTGAGGTCTGTTCTTCCCTCTCTCCATAAAAGTTGTCTATGGTGAGAGCTCTTTTTGGTTTTTTATTCATTTTTTTTTTAAAGGTGTGAGGTCTGTTTAGGGCAAAGGTGGGACAGCTGCTTTAATTTGCCCTGGGGCAGTTCTGCTGATTGAGTTATTTCAGGAACTGGGCAGTTCTGCTGATTGAATTATTTCAGGTACTGGGCAGCTCTGCTGATTGAATTATTTCTGGTGCTTATCAGTCCTGTTGTTTGATTGATTGCTTTAAGGTGCTGTGTAATGGCAGGGAGGTTCGATGCTCATCAGGGGTTCAATGGTTCACAATCTATCCCCCTCAAAAGGCAGACCCTCCAAACCACCTGCCCACAATCAGGACAAATTGTTCCAAGAGGCCCGCAGAAGACTCCCAGGTGTGTGAAAAGCACAACACTCCCACTCCTGTTCCGACTCCTGTTCCAGCTCCCTGCTCCAGCTCCCTGCCCTGGTCTCCCTGCGCGGCAGTCTGGGTTCAGTAGGCCACCCCCCCTGCCCAATTAAAACAGACCTGTTTTGAGGTTCTTCCAGAGTATCTTCTTCTAGAATCGTGTTGTTCTCCAGATATTGTGGATTTTTTTTTGCTTCAGAATCAGTCTAGAGGCTTCATATGTTGTTGGTTTGAGAGGAGGTTAGAGGAGGTTACAGAGACTCCTGTCTGATCTCTGCCACCATGGCTCCACCCCCGGAAGGAAGTCAAAATTATAGATTCATTTGAGAATGTATGAATCTTGTAGGTTATATGCATTCCATAACAAAAACTTCCTTGTGAACTTTTTAAAGGGAGTCTTTTGATCATTATTTCCTCAATTCTTAAATGGTTTAATTTCATTGTTAACTTTATCTGGTCCCTTGATGTTTAACACATCTATGTTTTAAAATTATACAGTAAATTCACTTTTCAGCATCTAATCAGTATTATTTTTCAGAAAACCAGCAGGAAGAATAATTTGACTTCTTTTATAACTACTTTTGCATATTTGTATAATTAAAATGATAATGATAAATAGAAATGGGAATGATGACTTTTTTTTCCTCCATCAGGGGAAAAAGTATTGTTTTGAGTTTGATAAATGTATAAACAGTTCTTTGCTTTTTGCTGAGGCAATTGGGGTTAAGTGACTTGCCCAGGGTCACACAGCTAGGAAGTGTCTGAGACCAGATTTGAACTCAGGTCCTCCTGACTTCAGGGCTGGTGCTCTAACCACTGCGCCACCTAGCTGCCCCTATAAACAGTTCTTTGAAAGAAAAAAATATTTTTGTTAGACTTCCTGACAGAGGTGATTAAAAAAAGGAATTCAATTCCAGTCTGTCCCAATTAGTTTTGCTGTTGTTAGGCTGACTCCAAACTGGCCTTGGAGACATGACAAACAGTCCTGAGTATATTTAAATAAGTTTTTGATTCTCAGTTTTTCCATCTAAATTTATGGAAATAAAGGAGAACAAGTAATATCTCAAGAATTAATGTTACCATGTTCCCTTCTCCCTCTCCTGAAAATCAACTAGAAATCTTCAGATGGATCTTTGAAATTGTTCTTTCTTACTCTTGCTCTCTGCCCTCTTTCTTTCTTAGTCTTTCCCTTTTTCTTTCCCTCTTCCCCTGTACCTCCATCCTCTCTTCCTTTCCTTCCTTATCCCCTCCTCACACCTCCTTTTATCTTTAATTTCTCCCTCCTCCCCCTCTTCCCTTCCCTTGATTCAGGCACAGAAAAGATCTTTTGAAATAATCATGGCTTTCCTAGACATAACAGGGTCTAGGGGTTAGGCATTAGGGCTATGGACAAGAGGTAAGAAATTTTATGGAAGGAGGATGAGAATTTTGAGTATACTAGAATTTAAGATCAATGAGACACTTTAGATGACTATGTCCTAGGTCTGATACTCTAAGAGCTCTTATGATACTTCTAAGCTACAAAGTAGATAAAGCAAGTACTGATTCTGGAATTATGAGACCAGAGTTTAAATCCCAGTTTTGCCATTTAATTCCTTTCTGATCTTGGAGAAACTCATCAGCTCGCTGGGTTTCAGTGTACTTGGTGGAAAGTGAAGGTATTGAACTAGACAACTTTTAATATCCTTTCTAAATTGATGAACTAAGTTTCTGACTATCTCTTCCAAAAGATTGGGTTAGTGGGCTAGCCTTGCCTACATACTTTCCACTGGACATTCTGAAGCTACCTAAGGCATCAGAGAAAGAAGTCAATAACTTTGCCAATCATTTCCAAAGAATCCATCCTTGGAATAATAATGATGTGGGCAAAAGAGGACTGACTGTAAAAAGGGAGTTGTTAGTACTTAATGTAGGGCCTGATGTTTGTTCCCTTAAATTCCACCCAGAACCACACACACACACACACACACACACACACACACACACACACACACACTAAATTATAAATATTTAAAAGCAAGGAATTTATTGTTTCCCAAAGAAAGAAGGTTACTAAAGATGTAACTGAAGAATTTGATGTTGGTTAGAAGATGCTTTCTCGAAAACGATTCTCGTAAAACCTTCTGTAAATCTACCTGCAATAACAAGCCCAAATAGTAATAAAGTCTGATTGTTTTGCTTTAGTGCCCCTAAGAAGGTAATGCTTTCTGGTGTCTGGGGGATGGTATTCTCTAGATGATAACTCCTGGTTCTTCCCAAGAATTACCATACAAACTACTTGCCATACTATAAATTAGAGAAACATAAACATATATTAGCACACTGGCACTTGACAATTGAACTGCAACAATTGAGGGCTGCACTTGAAATGTTGTAAGCAGACTTGTAAAATGCATGCAAAATAATTGCTTTTGTGGAGGAGAACTAGAAGGGCCCCTCCCTCCAGAGTGCAGACTTCTCCAAAAAGAAAGCAATTTTCCAGCCTTTAGACAGCAGCTTGAATAATGAATAGGCTGCCTATACAGGCCCTGATAGAGCCCTTACCCCAACTGTAAAACCACTTTTCTTATCAGTTATAACTTAATTGTTTCTGTTTCTAATGGAAGTTATGTCTTGGCTGTAAGTAAACATTTTGCCCAGAACTGAGTATCGTAAATTCAACAACTCTAAACTTTAATTAAGAGATCAAGAAAATTAATACTGCTTACCCTTTATAAAGTTTGCAAAAACACTTTACATATGTGGTCTGCCCCTCTGAATAACCTCATAATAACCTCTGAGGTAGATGTAGATATTATCTCCACTTTACAGTTGAGGAAACAGACTCTGGCTAGCCCAGAGTCACTTAGCTCTTAGGAATCAGGAGTTGAACTTGGGTCTTCTTGACACAGTTTATCCCTTCCATACTTCCACTTTTCCCATTATAGTTTCAATATATCAAAGATCAGCATAAGAAATTTAGGGTTAGGATTAGAATGAGAGGTTTAGGGTTAGATTTAGGGAGTTTTGAGTGTTAGATCCAGAGTTAGAGTTTAAAGGTATTTAGGTAAGGGTTAGGTTTAGAGTGGGTATTTAGGGTTAATTTTGAGGGAGTTTTGCAGAAGGTGAGGACAATACAGAAAAAGTTTAGAACTTCAAAAATATGTATATAGTATCAAATAATATCAATATATTTTATCTTTTAATGCTATAAAGATCCCATAAAAGAAAAGGGAAAAAATCCAGACATCTGTAGGAAGGTCAAAAATTTTTATGAATATTTTCCAGATGATAGAGAGTCCAGTGCTCTTAATCCTTGCAATGTGAAAGGGATTACTCTCCATTATCATATCTGTCTTCAAAAAAACTTACAATCTAAGTATAAAAGAGAATGAAATGTATCATTCATTTCTGTTCTCTCCACATGATATATTAGTTTCTTTCTTTTTTCTTTTTCTAATAGGATAATTTCCTCCTTCCCTACCCCATTACTCTAGACAGTTATTCTGGGTCTCAGTTTGTGTCTCAGCTGGTTGCCAACTTATTATTCCCTAATAAGAAATTAACTGATAATTAACTGATAACACCTAGAGATCTCTAGGTATATGATAAAAACAAAGACCTCAGAATCAAAACTGGAAGATCTGAATCACAAATCTGCCACTTATTAGGTTACTGTGTATGATCTCTGTACTTCATTATCCTCCATTTGTGAAATGGATTAAAAGATAATATTTGTCTTACCTAACTCACAAAATTATGAATAAATAAAATATAAGGTAATGCATGGGGAAAATACTTTGTAGTCAGTCAATAAACAGTTACTAAATGTGCCATATACCATGCCAAGAATACAAAGAAATATTAAAAAATATAGTTCTTGCTTTCAAAGAGCTCACTGTCTAATGGAGGAGAAAACATGCAAATAATTATATGCAAATGATATACAAGATAAATTGGAAGTAATCAACAGAGGGAAGGCATTATAATTTAGGTGGTTTGGAATTTTACCTGCCACTTGAAAGAAGTTTGGGAAGCTAGAAGGCAATGATGAGGAAGGAGATCATTCCAGGCACATTGAACAGCCAGTGAAAATTCCAGGTTTTGAAAGAAGCAAAGTCTTATTTAAGAAACAACAAGGAAGACTGGAAAAATAATGTATATATGTATGGGGGTGGGGAGAGGTTATGCCAGATGCAGGGTATTATATCTGACCTTGGAGGTGATAGGGAGTCAATGGAGTTACTGAGCAAGGGAGTAAAATGATTACATCTTAATGCTGAGTAGAGGATGGATTGGATTTGGGAGAGACTTGAAGTAAGTAGATCTCCCAGCAATCTATTGCCATAGTCCAAGTGTTAGTGATGAGGGACTGCATGAGGGTGGTGGCAGTGCCAGAGGAGAGAAGGGGAATATGGGAAATGCCACAAAAATGCAATTAAAAGACCTCAACAAATTGTATTTGGGGGTGAAAGAGATTAAGAAGTGGAGAATAACTTCTTGTAAACAGTAAAATAGTATAAAAATGTAAGAAATTTCTAACAATAGTCTAATTAAGGTATGGTCCTCATCAAGAGTATTTTTTTTTCAAAAGGAAATTTTAAATTCAACTAGTATTAGAGCTGAACCAGACAGGGTTTTTGTGGAGGGTGATAGGAAAGTCTGATTTCTGCTGCTTGCTCATACCAACTTCTGGGTCACTAAGGCTCAGTGAGCATAGTTAATTAGTATCTCCACCCTTCCCCAATCCCTCAGTGCTATCTTTTATGAAAACTTGAACTAGATCCCTAAATCACAGAATCAAAAAATCTTAATGCTAGAAGCTACTTTAGAGGCCATCTAATTTAGCTGGTCACTAACCAAGAATTGGTGTCAATTTACCACTTATTAAGTACCTACTATGTGTAAGGTACTAGGAAATTCAAAGACAAATTACAATATGGTTCCTGTCCTCAAGGACCTCATATTTTATTTAATGAATAAAAGCTGTATGTGAATGAATACAAAATAATTACAAGAGGTAGAGAATATTGATAACTGAGGGCAATCAGCCAAGGCCAGATGTAGGTATTATTGTGCTTTAAAGGAAATTCAGGATTTTAAGGGGGAAAATGAGAAAAGTATATTCCAGACAAGAGTATATTCCTCTTATACCAAGACTTGGAGCCAAAAGATAGAATATCATGTATCCACTTTGAAGCATTAGGTCAGTTTGATTAGAAGAAAGAGTGTGGAAGGGAAAGGTTAAATAAACTATACGGTAAATAGGAGTCTGATAATAGATTATATAGGACTTTAAAGGTCTGACTATAGAGGGTTTTAAAGACCTGGCTAAGAATTTTTGTATTTTTCTCCGGAAATACTTGAGGAACCAACGAAGATTTTTGTATAGGAGAATACCATGGTTGAAGCTATATTAGGAATATTATTTTGGCAGTAATAGGAAATAAAAATTAAAAAGGAGAGAGAATGGAAGCTTTAAGCCCAATTAGAAAGCTATCCCTATAATCTTGGCAAGAAGTAATGAGAACCTGAAGTGGAGTGATGATCATAATAGTAGAATGAGGCAAGTAAATATGGAGAGATGTGGAGGTAAGATAAACAAGAGTGAGCAATTGTCTGGATATGAAAGGTGAGAGAAAGGGAGGAGCAAGGTAGTCTCCAAGATTACAAAATTGGATGTGACTAAAAGTGATCATACTGTATAAATAAATGGGAAATCTTGGATGAAAAATGAAATTGGGAGAAGTAAAATAAGTTACATTTCAGATATACTGAGTTCGAAATGCCTATGGGACATCCAATTAGAAATATCTAAAAGGCAATAATTGATAATACTGGACTAGAATTCAGAAGATAGGTTACAGATGACATAAAAATTTCAGTGTAATCTACATAAAGATAATAAATGAATGCTTGGGAACTGATGAGTTCATCAAAGGGGACAATTGTTTTTATTCATCCTTTGTTTTATGCATCCTTTGTTTGATATATTGTGCTAATTGATTGACTTATAGGGGACTTGGATTTAAGTGAGGCAGAGTTGCACAAAATTGTCATTCTCTCTCTTCCAATAAAGAGATACAAAGTCCAGGAGAGAGTTTTGGAGGGACTCCTTATTAAGTGAACCTGAGGAGAAAAGGAGACAATTAAGCAGGAGAAGGACCAAGAGAGCAAAATGAGAAAGTCAGAGGGAGAAAGATCAGAGTGAGGTTGACAGTTTCAAAAGCTACAGAAAGGACAGGAATTGAAAAAAAGTACATTGGATTTAAAAATCAAGAGATCATAGATTTATTGAAGTGAGCAATTTCAATAATATAATAAAGGTAGTGAAGTTCTGGTGAGGAAATGGAGACAATGTAAATAATATTTTCTAGGAGTTTGGCAAGAAAGGAAAATGAAGAAGAAATAATAGTTTGAGAGGATTGGAAGATCAGACAAAGGTTTTTAAAAGGTGGGGAGACTTTGGAAAATTTTAAGGAAAAAGTTATTTAATGAGGAAGTATTAAAGGTAAGGTGATCAGGGAATGAGGGAAAGGACAAGCTTCCAAAAGAAACAGGAAGGAAATGGAGTTAATCCTGGCATAGAGAATATTTTTTTTCTTTTCTTTTACAAATTTATCACTTATTTATTTTTGAAATTCTTTAAAATTTTTTTTGTTACAAATTCTTTCTCTTCCTCCATTTCCCCCCACACACCCATTGAAACAGCAAACAATATATCAATTAGATGTGAAATCATGCAAAACATTTCTACATTAATCATGCTGTAAAAAAAAAGGAAGCAAAAAAAAAACTAAAGGAAGAAATTATACTTTGAATTGCACCCAGAGTTCACCAGTTTATTCTCTGATGTTGAATAACATTTTTTTTTCATGAGTATGTGTGTATTCTTCTCTCTTTAAACCCATTCCCATGAGAGTGAGAGATTCAAGCATACCTCCTCCATCCCCAATGTGTGTATGTGTTTTTGCATTAATTTTCCTGTTTCTAAGGAGAATCTTTTCTACAGCATTCTCCAACAGTAGTCATATTCTTTTATCTGAAGACCTCTAGTGGGGAGAACTCATTATTTCCCCACTCAGACTTTTGCTAATCTTGATTTTGTTCTTTGGAGTCAAGCAAAGCAGCTGTGTTCTCTTCAAATATTTGAAAGTAGTTAAATTCCCTTTGTCCTAAATCTTCTCCAACCTAAATCTCCATAGTTCCTTTATCTTAGCATATCATGATTTCTGGTATTCTTGTCATCCTAGCCACATTCCTCTAAATGCATATTAATATGCTTGATATCTTCTGCCCATAACTATATTCTGGATTTGGGTTGCTCAGGACCATGAATACCAGAAGAAGCACCACTTCCCCTTCTCTCCAGTCATGGACTCCAAATTTCTCTCAATGTATTCTAAAACCACTTTAACTTTCTGTACTTGTTATACTACAATGTTGATTCATATGGTACACATACAGGACCAATCATTGGACCATATATTTACTTGTTTTTCAGTCACATCTGACTCTTCATGAACCATTGGGGATTTTCTTGGCAAAGATATTGGAACAGTTTGTTATTTTCTTCTCCAATTCATTTTATATATGAGGAAACTGAGGCAGATAGGATTAAATGTCTTGTTCAAGGTCACACAGGTAGTAAGATATTAGAGGTCAGATTCAAATTCCAAGAAAATAAATGTTCCTGACCCCAGGCCCAGCACTCTGTGCACTGCACCATCTAGTTGCCCTATGGAAGTCACCTGGACTATTCATTATCAAAGAATAGGAATCACTATTAAGAATCTAATCTAATATCGTTTGTGTAGACAAGATTTTTCTTGCACAACAATGACAAGTTTGGAAATATGTATACATATATTCGATTTACCAATATTTTAACATAATTAACATGTAGTGGATATCCTGCCATCTAGGGGAGCGGTGGGGAGTTGGGGGAAAAATTTGTAACGGAAAGCTATGTAAGGGCTATTGTTGAAGAATTACCCACACATATGTTATGCAAATAAAATTAAAAAAATAAAATTTAAAAAAAAAGAATCTAATCTAAAAGCTTATAATTACTATTGATATATTAAAATGAAAATTCTTTTTTTTGGGGGGGGAGGGAGGAGGGTTAGACTTGTGAATTCACAGATGTAGAAAATTCCCAGTAAGGAAATGTCCTCCACCAATATACCTTGACAACTGTTCTAAACTTTAAAAGTCTTAAAAAGTTGCCTGCTTTATTCCTTTAGGTGGATTCTTATGCAAGTTGCACATGACCAACTTAGAGACAGCTATTGTCCACATGGGTGTTTCTCTTTTATTGTGGTTGTTATTAGTTCCATTTCAACTTTTAGGGTCAACTACATTGAGGATGTTTGTGGATGCCAGAATCTTGTGTAATAGCATTTTTTCTTGCTTGCTCCTTCAAACTTCCTGATTTTACTCACTCATTTCACAATAGGTTTTTGGTCCAAAAACAAAGTAAAACAACAGCAAGCAGCAAAAACAAAAACTAAAAGTATTGATGAAGTTTGATGATCTTTTAAGGTAGACTGATAGCTCATTCAATTAAAAATATTTGAAAGTACCTACTAGGTATGAGGCATGGTGCTAGAAATCTCAAGATGCTTAAGTTGACTTTGTATCATGCATAGGGAAGGTTTAATCATTGATTCAGAATCAATAAGCATGCAGCATTTTGATGAAATGACCAATTTTATCTAATATCTCTTGCTTCTTTATAGTAGCATATTCACCCATACAAATTGTTCGAAACAGTGAAACACAGATTATCTCTATATGTGTATGCGTGTGTGTTCTCATGTGCTTCCACTTAGAACATGAAGGGATAATTGAAGCTTTAAGTACCTTTGATGGAGAGATTGTAGCTGATAGGGTCCAGATGGGGGCAGCAGTGATGTGCATGCCCCTCTATTTAGTGTTAGAGATTGGAAACTAGAGGAGTTTCAATAAACGGGGAAGGAACTAGCTATTATCTTAAAGCCAGAATTGAGTCAAGAGGAATCTAACAGTCCAGTCATCCTCCAAAACCAGGAAGTCAGACTAAGGGTAGGGAGAAGAGTGTCAAGAATGCCAAAACAAAATGCCACAGTATGAAGAGGAAGGGAAAATGAACAAGGGTCATACATCATTGCAAAAGGTCAAGTGGCTTGCTGGACAGGAAAATCCTTGTGAGGTAACCTTAGATTTACCCTGAAGAGGTTATCTCCTATTCATTCTAAAGTAGATCAGAATTAGGGCAATTAACTGAGGTGGAATGGGTATTCAGAAAGAAGATATTCTGATACCTTTCCTTTCATAGCCATCAGTCTTAATCTTGAGAGTATGTTAAGGAGAGGTAAGAAGGCTTCTTTCTTGTAGTCAAGATCCTTACACCAGCAATATTTTTCCCCATTGAAATATTGATATCATCATTTCTATTATCCTACCATACTGGGTGGAAGGCTATTGAAGAGAAAGAGAACAGGTATTAAAAAAGGCAGTGAGGTGGAGTTTGTTGACTATTGGTTACATAACTGTTATAACAAACTCAAATCTTTGATAACTTGTACAATGAAAGGTATATTATCTTTGAGAACTGTCTGAATCTATAGAATCAGGATTGGATGTATACACAAATCCTCGTCTTGCCTTTTAATTGAAAACTAAGCCATTGCATGTATAAACATCTTCAGGATCACTTTAAAAGTTGTTTTTACTTTTCAAAGTTTTCAAATGCATGTAATATGCATCACACTAGAGGGAAAAAAGCAGTAACTTCTTTTTTTTAAGAGATGGGAGGTAAGTTTATTTTTTTTTAATTTAAAGCTTTTTATTTGTATGACATGTATATGGGTAGTTTCCCAACATTGATCTTTACAGAGCTTTCCATTACAAATTTTACCCCCAGTCCCCCTCCCCTCCCCTAGATGGCAGGAAGTCCACTACATATTAATAATGTTGAAATGCTTGAGAAGTTATGCAAGAAAAATCCTATCTAAAAGAAAAAAAAAGAATCAGGGAAAGGCAACACAATGCAAGCAAATGTCAATAGAGATCATGAAAATGTTACGTTGTGGTCCATATTTCATATCCCTCTCTCTGGGTGTATATGGTTTTCTTCATTGAACAATTTAAACTGGTTTGAGACAATTCTTTGTTGCAGAGAGCCATGTCCATCAGAATTGATCATCATGTAATACTGTTGTTGCCTTGTATGATGATCTCCTGGTTCTGCTCGTTTCACTCAGCATCAGTTCATGCAAGTCCCTCCAGGCCTCTCTGAAATCATCCTGCTGGTCATTTCTTACAGAGCAATAATATTCCATAACATTCATATACCATAATTTATTCAGCCACTCTCCAATTGATGGGCATCTCTTCAGTTTCCAGTTTCTAGCCACTACAAAAAGGGCTGCCACAAACATTCTTGCACAGGTGGGTCCCTTTCCCTCTTCTAAGATCTCTTTGGGATATAAGCCCAGTAGAAACACTGCTGGGTCAAAGGGTATGCACAGTTTGACAACTTTTTGAGCATAGCTCCAAATTGCTCTCCAGAATGGTTGGATCCGTTCACAGTTCCACCAACAATGTATTAGTGTCCCAGTTTTCCCACATCCCCTCCAACATTCATCGTTATCCTTTCCTGTCATTTTAGCCAATCTGACAGGGGTGTAGTGGTACCTCAGAGTTGTCTTAATTTGCATTTCTCTGATCAATAGTGATTTGGAGCAACTTTTCATATGACTAGAGATGGTTTTAATTTCATCATCTGAAAATTGTCTGTTCATATCCCTTGACCACTTATCTATTGAAGAGTGGCTTGAATTCTTATATATATGAGACAATTCTCTATATATTTTAGAAATGAAGCCTTTATCAGAACCATTGAATGTAAAGATGATTTCCCAATTTGATGCTTCCCTCCTAATCTTGTCTGCATTTGTTTTGTTTGTACAGAAACTTTTTAACTTAATATAATCAAAATTATCCATCTGGTGTTCAGTTAGGAGTTCCAGGTCTTCTTTGGACATAAATTTATTCCATCTCCACAGGTCTGAGAGATAAACTATATTACGTTCCTCTAACTTGCTTACAAAGTCCCTCTTTATATCTAGATCATGAACCCATTTAGATCTTATCTTGGTATGTGGTGTTAGGTATGGGTCAAGCCCTAATTTCATCCACACTAGTTTCCAATTTTCCCAGCAGTTTTTGCCGAATAGTGAGTATTTATCCCAAAAGCTGGGGTCTTTCGGTTTATCGAACACTAGATTGTTAAGGTTATTGCCTAGATTGTCCTGATAACCTATCCTGTGCCACTGATCAACTGCTCTATTTCTTAGCCAGTACCAAACGGTTTTGATGACCGCTGCTTTATAATATAGTTTTAGATCTGGTACAGCAAGGCCACCTTCATCTGCCTTTTTTTTTCATTAATCCCCTTGAGATCCTTGACCTTTTGTTTTTCCAAATGAACTTTGCTACTATTTTTT
>JAJPUD010027378.1:362-15611 GCA_023553655.1 Myrmecobius fasciatus | reverse complement strand
CTGGCTAAGAAATAGAGCAGTCGATCAGTGGCACAGGATAGGATATCAGGACAATCTAGGCAATAACCTTAACAATCTAGTATTCGATAAACCCAAAGACCCCAGCTTTTGGGATAAATACTCACTATTTGGCAAAAACTGCTGGGAAAATTGGAAACTAGTGTGGAAGAAATTAGGGCTTGACCCATACCTAACACCACATACCAAGATAAGATCTAAATGGGTTCATGATCTAGATATAAAGAGGGACTTTGTAAGCAAGTTAGAGGAACGTAATATAATTTATCTCTCAGACCTGTGGAGATGGAATAAATTTATGTCCAAAGAAGACCTGGAACTCCTAATTGAACACCAGATGGATAATTTTGATTATTTTAAGTTAAAAAGTTTCTGTACAAAAAAAACAAATGCAGACAAGATTAGGAGGGAAGCATCAAATTGGGAAATCATCTTTACATTTAATGGTTCTGATAAAGGCCTCATTTCTAAAATTTATAGAGAATTGTCTCGTATATATAAGAATTCAAGCCACTCTTCAATAGATAAGTGGTCAAGGGATATGAACAGACAATTTTCAGATGATGAAATTAAAACCATCTCTAGTCATATGAAAAGTTGCTCCAAATCACTATTGATCAGAGAAATGCAAATTAAGACAACTCTGAGATACCACTACACACCTGTCAGATTGGCTAAAATGACAGGAAAAGATAACGACGAATGTTGGAGGGGATGTGGGAAAACTGGGACACTGATACATTGTTGGTGGAACTGTGAACGGATCCAACCATTCTGGAGAGCAACTTGGAACTATGCCCAAAAAGTTGTCAAACTGTGCATACCCTTTGACCCAGCAGTGTTTCTACTGGGCCTATATCCCAAAGAGATCTTAGAGGAGGGAAAGGGACCCACATGTGCAAGAATGTTTGTGGCAGCCCTTTTTGTAGTGGCTAGAAACTGGAAACTGAAGGGATGCCCATCAATTGGAGAGTGGCTGAATAAATTATGGTATATGAATGTTATGGAATATTATTGCTCTGTAAGAAACGACCAGCAGCACGATTTCAGAGAGGCCTGGAGAGACTTGCATGAACTGATGCTGAGTTTAACGAGCAGAACCAGGAGATCATCATACACAGCAACAACAGTATTACATGATGATCAATTCTGATGGACATGGCTCTCTGCAACAAAGAATTGTCTCAAACCAGTTCCAATTGTTCACTGAAGAAAACCATATACACCCAGAGAGAGGGATATGAAATATGGAACACAACATAACATTTTCATGATCTCTACTGACATTTGTTTGCATTGTGTTGCCTTTCTCTGATTCTTTTTTTTTCTTGTAGATAGGATTTTTCTTGCATAACTTCTCAAGCATTTCAACATTATTAGCATGTAGTGGACTTCCTGCCATCTAGGGGAGGGGAGGGGACTGGGGGTAAAATTTGTAATGGAAAGCTTTGTAAAGATCAACGTTGGGGAACTACCCATACATATGTTATACAAATAAAAAGCTTCAATAAAAAAAAAAGAGATTAGCACCTACTTAGATGCTTAAAAAAAAAAGATATAGTTCAAGAATGAATGAAAAAACATTGTTTAAGTGTGTACTATTTGCAAACTACTGTGCGAAACATTAGCGATATAAATAGACAATATTTATAGTTCCCACTCCCAAGGATGTCACATTTTAATGAGGGAGGTGTTCAGTATATTTTTGGCTTATTAATGAGTGGGATCCCAGAAATTAACTACCTTATAATATTCACATTTTAAAATATCTCAAGTTCAGTAGAACTTGTGAAAAGTAGTAAAAGTTACTGTTAATAAGATTTCATATTTGTGGATTTTCTTTTTAAACTAAGATACTATTTCTGTTACCTGGACTGTGACAAGCCCTCCACAAAGGCTTGTGGAGGCAACTGTGTTCTCAAAGGTGGAAGGGAGAGATGGAAGAGAAGCACTAGCTCTGACAGGTTTTTACTATATTGAAAAGGCTTTGAATAATATCTTGGAATAGGTTATATTTGCTTTCCAATGATTAACTACTGATTATGGCAACATATGAAATAGAAAAATATAAAATCTTTATTGCTGCAGAGTGGTGGAAAAGAAGGGGGTAAAAAGTTCTAGGAATTAATTCATTATTGGCATCCTAAATTATGATAGTATTATCAAGTGAACAATAAATGGAAATATTAGAAGAACTGATTGGTATCAGTTTTGAGTTTTTTAATTTTAAAAATAGTTTGATTCTTTTTGCTATTACATTTCTTTTAAAAAGCACTTTTAAGTTTTGAGTTCCAAATTCAAAATATTTCCATATTAGTCATTTTGTACAAGAAGACTTGAATAAAAGAAAAAATGGGGGGGGGAGTGAGAAAGCTTCAGTCTTTATTCAAACATTATCAGTTCTTTCACTGAAGGCATAGTATGCTTTTGTCCTTTAGGATTGATGAAAATAGCTAAGTCCTAGGGCTTCATCACACACTATTGCTATTACTGTATACAACATTCTTCTGGTTTTGTTCACTTAACCATGCATCAATTCATGTAAAACAAGGTTTTTCTGAAATCACCCTCCTTGTCATTTCTTATGGTACAATAACATTTCATTACAATCATATATCACAGTTTGTGTAGCCAATCCCCAATTTATGAGCTTTCCTTTGTTTTTCAATTCTTAGCCACCACAAAAAAAGAGCTGCTATAAATATTTTTGTACAAATAAGTTTTTCCCCCCTTTTTTCGGATGTCTTTGGAACATAGATCTAGCAGTGGTACTGTTAGATCAAAGGATATACACAGTTTTATACTCTTTTGTTCATAGTTTTAAATTGTTCTCCAGAATGGTTAAATCACTTCACAACTCCACCAATAGAGCATTAGTGTTTAAGTTTTCTTACATCCCTTCCAACATTCAACATTTTCCTTTTTTTGTCAGATTAGCTACTCTGATATGTGTGAGGTGGTACCTTAGAATTGTTTTAATTTGAATTTCCCTAAACAGTCGTGATTTAGAACATTTTTTCATATAATGGTAGATAACTTTGATTTTTTTTGCCTAAAACTATCTTTGACCATTTATCTTTTGGGAAATGACTTGTATATTTATGAATTTGCCTCACTTATCTATATTTGAGAAATAAGACTTTTATCAGAGATACATGCTGTAAAGTTCTCCCTCCCCAGTTTTGTTTTTCTTATAATTTTGGTTGCATTGGTTTTGTTTGTGGAGACCCTTTTTATTTTATATAATCAAAAATTATCTATTTTAATTTTATAATGCTCTCTATATCTTCCTTAATTTTAAATTCTTCCCCATTATGTAGCTCTGATAGATAAACTATTGCATGCTCTGTTAATTTTCTTATGGTATCATCCTTTAAGTCATATACCCTTTTTGTTCTTCTCTTGGTATACACTATGCAATGTTGGTCTGTGCCTAGTTTCTGCCATATTGTTTCCCAGTTTTCCTGATAGTTTTTTTTTTTTTTTTTATGAGGCAATTGGGATTATATGACTTGCCCAGGGTCACACAGCTAGAAAGAAGTGTCTGAAACCAGATTTGAACTCAGGTCCTCCTGACTTCAGGGCTGGTGCTCTGTCCACTGCACTATCTAGCTGCTCCCAATAGGTTTTTATAAAATCAAGTTTTTATTTTAAAAACTTGGATCTTTGGATTTATTATATATTACTATGGTCACTTATTGTAAAGTAATTTGTACTTATTATAAAGTAATTATAAAGTAATCCACCCTCCTATTTCTTAGCCAGTACTAGATTGTTTTGATAATTATCACTTTAGCCTTATTTCTAAAATATATAGAGAATTGTCTCATATATATAAGAATTCAAGCCACTCTTCAATAGATAAGTGGTCAAGGGATATGAAGACAATTTTCAAAGGATGAAATTAAAACTATTTGTAGTCATATGAAAAGTTTCTCCAAATCACTATTGATCAGAGAAATGCAAATTAAGACAACTCTGAGGTACCACTACACACCTGTCAGATTGGCTAAAATGACAGGAAAAGATAACGATGAATGTTGGAGGGGATGTGGGAAAACTGGGACACTAATACATTGTTGGTGGAATTGTGAATGGATCCAACCATTCTGGAGAGCAATTTGGAGCTATGCTCAAAAAGTTATCAAACTGTGCATACCCTTTGACCCAGCAGTGTTTCTATTGGGCCTATATCCCAAAGAGATCTTAGAGGAGGGAAAGGGCTCCACATGTGCAAGAATGTTGGTGGCAGCCCTTTTTGTAGTGGCTAGAAACTGGAAACTGAATGCATGCCCATCAATTGGAGAGTGGCTGAATAAATTATGGTATATGAATGTTATGGAATATTATTGCTTTGTAAGAAACGACCAGCAAGACAATTTCAGAGAGGCCTGGAGAGACTTGCATGAACTGATGCTGAGTGAAACGAGCAGAACCAGGAGATCATCATACACAGCAACAACAGTATTACATGATGATCAATTCTGATGGACATGGCTCTCTGCAACAAAGAATTGTCTCAAACCAGTTCCAATTGTTCCCTGAAGAAAACCATATACACCCAGAGAGAGGGATATGAAATATGGACCACAACATAACATTTTCATGCTCTCTATTGAGGTTTGCTTGCATTGTGTTGCCTTTCTCTGGTTTTCTTTTTTTTTTTTTTTCTTGTAGATAGGATTTTTCTTGCACAACTTGTCAAGTATTTCAACATTATTAACATGCAGTGGACTTGCTGCCATCTAGGGGAGGGGAAGGGACTGGGGGTAAAATTTGTAATGGAAAGCTTTGTAAAGTTCAATCATGGGGAACTACCCATACACGTTATACAAATAAAAAGCTTTAATTAAAAAAAAAAGATAATTATCACTTTATAATACAATTTGAGATCTAATACAGCTAACTACTTTTAGCATTTTTTTCACTGATTACCTTGATTTTTTTTGTTCTTCCACATGGATTTTACTACTTTTTTTTTGATAGTTTGGCATAGAACTGAGTATATTAATTTAGGTATTTTTATTATATTGGCTTGACAGGTATTTAGGTATGTCATTTTTATTATATTGGCTTGACCTACTGATGAATAATGAATATTTCTTTGGCTATTTACATCTGACTTTGTGTGAAAAGGGTTTTGTAATTGTGTTCACATTGTTCCTGTATTCCCCAAGTATTTTATATTGTCCGCAGTTATTTTAAATGGATTTTTTCTATCTCTTGCTGCTGGACTTTGTTGGTAACATTTAGAAATGATGATGATTTATGTGGGTTTACTTTGTATCTTACCACTGCTAAAATTGTTAATAATTTTAAGTAGGTTCTTTGTTTAGTTGATTCTTTAGGATTTTCTAACTATAATGTTGGTCCCGTTCTTTGTGGGGGGGTGCTCTTAGGTCAGGAACCCTGAAATCTTCTGGTTTTGGCCCACCACTTCCCACCCTTAATTCACCTGGAGATTACTCCTTGGCTTCTATACCCCGGAAACTCTTAAAATAACCACCTTTAATTTACCTGGAGATTACTCTTTAAAGTTCATCACCCTCCACCCTTACTTCATCTGGATATTACTCTCTAGCCCACTGTCCTTGATTCATCCTGAGGGTGCTCCTTAGCCTCGGGCCATGGAATCAGTATGTATTCCTTAGCCTTATGGGAAAGATGAAATAAAGCTATATTCTGTCTCACAATTCTCTTCTATTTTCCTAATCAGAATCCTAGCCCATTGAGAATTCTGAGTGTTACAATAAATCCCTTTTTTGCCAACTTAACTTGGAAATTGGGACTGTGAATTCTTTTGCAAAAACCTGCAACACCAATCCCCAAATGCTGTTAGGGTCTCATCCCTCAACAATATCAACAGCAAAGAGTAATAGTTTTATTTCATTATTTCTAATTCTATTTCTTTTAATTACTTTTTCTTTTCTTCTTGCTATAGGTAACATTTCTAGTACAATATTAATAGAGGTAATAATGGGCATCCTTGCATTACCTCCGATTTTACTGGGAAGGCTTCTAGTTTATCCCCATTACAAATAATGTGTGATGATAGTTTTAGATAAATATTACTTATCATTTTAAAGAAAGCTCTATTTAAATATTCCTGTGTTCTCTATGTTTTTAATAGGAATGGGCACTGTATTTAGTTAGAGACCTTTCCTGGATCTATTGAAATATTCATATAATCTTATGTTGGTTTTATTACTGACATGATTATGCTGATAGTTTTCCTATTATTGAACCAGTCCTCCATTCCTGATAAAAATCTCAACTGGTCAAAGTTTATTATTCTTTTGAAATATTGTTGCAATATCTTTACTAGTATTTTAATTAAAAATTTTAAATCAATATTCATTAGGGAAATTGGCCTTTAATATTCTGTTTTGGCTCTTTCTAGTTTACATATTAGCACCATATTTGCATTGGAAAAGGAATTTGCTAGGATTCTTTTGCCTATTTTAGAAAAAATTTGTATAGTATATGTTAATTGTCCAAGTATTCAATAGAATTCACTTCTGCATCCATCTGGTCTTGGAGATTTTTTTCTTAGGAACTTCATTGATGACTTGTTAAGTTTCTTATTCTAAGATTAGATTAAGTATTTTATTTTTTATTCTGTTAATTTGGGTAATTTATATTTTTGTAGATATTTATCCATTTCATGTAGATTGTCAAATTTATTGGCACATAATTGTGCAAAATAGCTCCTTTGTGACTCAGGCCACTTCCGATGGTCTTGTGATGAAGAGAGCCATCTGTATCCAGAGTGTGGGAAGAGTAGATCACAACATAGTATGTTCACTCTTTTTGGAATTTGCTTGTATTTTATTTTCTCTCATTTTTTCCCCCTTTTTGATCAGATTTTTCTTGTGCATCATGCTGTGGAAATATTTAGAGAAGAATTGCACATATTTAACATATATTAGATTACTTGCTGTCTAGGGGAGAAGGTAGGGGAAAAGGAGAGAAAAATTTGAAGCAGAAGGTTTTGCAAGGGTGAATGTTGAAAATTATTCGTACATATATTTTGAAAATAAAAAGCTTTAATAAAAAAAAACACAAAATAACTCCTAACAATTGCTCATTATTGGTTGTGAATTTTTGATACTAGTAATTTGATTTTCTTCTTTTTTTCCTTAAATGAATTAGCCAATGGTTTGATCTATTGTTTTATTGTGTTTTTTCCCAGAAAACCAGCTTCTAGTTTTATTAGTTTAATGGTTTTCTTGCTTTCAATTTTGTTAATATCTCCTTTGATTTTCAGAATTTCCAGTTTGGTGTTGAATTGAGGATTTTTGATTTGTTCTTTTCTTGTATGTTTTAAATTGCATGCACAATTCATTGATCTGTGTCCCCCACCCTACTTTATTGATATAAGCTATTAAAGATGAATATTACTTTGGCTGCATCCCATAAATTTTGAAATATTCTTCCAAATTTTTAATCCCCTTAGGTGAAATTAATATATTAATATAGCTAGATATCACCAGGAAGGGGCATCAGCAGAGACATGACCTGAGCTTTACCCTCCTGGATCAACCAAATCCTTAGCATATATTCTTTACCTTTTGGAGAAAAAACTATCCAAACCTGTATGGGATTGCGGTGGGAAAGGTGGGGAAGAAAGAATGATCCTTTCACAACATACAAGGAAAATGGAATATAGAGGAAAGAAAGGACAATAACAGATTATTACATTAATTTCACCTGTGAGTTTAATTGAAAAAAGTTATTAAAAACTGCCTAAGTCAGCAAACACTTCATTGGTTGTGGATAAAGATGGTGGTAGCAAAGGACACCACTAGTTAGAGTATAAATATTTGTAAAATCTTACCCAGAAGGATGATGAAAGGTAATGAATAATATTGCCTCATAAAACAAAAGAGAAACAGTGGAGAGAAAAACCATTCTTAACACAGCTTGTTAAGAACACAATTTAATAAAGTCATTGAAATAATATTTAAACATGAAAATGGAAGGACAATAAATGAAGTTTGGAAAATCAATATTTATTAAACATCTTCTCTGTGCTAAGTCACTGGGGATACAAAAAGAGGCAAAAGAGAGATCCTGCTGCCAAGGAACTTACAATGTAATAGGAAAGACAACAAAACCAAAACAAGATATATACAGGATAAATAGGAAATACTCAATAGGGAAGACACTAAAATTAAGAGAGATAGTGGAAGGTTTCCAGTAAAAGTATTTTTATTTGAGAATGGAAGCTAGTTAATTCAGTAGGCAGAACAGAAGAGGAAAAATGTTAGTCAATTTTTTTATGATAAATTTTATCAAGGACAGAAAAGGAATCTCAAATGTATTTTTATGGAGGTTAAAATAACACTGAAAGGAATAAAAATTAGAAAAGCAGATAGACTAGACCATGTGTATGCAGATGAGGTCTGTAACACTGGAGGCAACACAATTTTAAGAGCATGGAGAAATCAATTTTAAAAGTACCTAAAAGGAGAGCAAGATAAAAAATTCATAGGAAAAAAAATCCTACTTTTTTATTACCAAAAAGGTGACCAAGAGAGCATTAAATACAAGCCAAATGACTATTTTACCATCTTTGGAAAATTTTTATGAGAATAATTGACATTTGCCCAAGGCCATCCCCCTAAGGTTATTTGAAGAGAATAGGCAATATTTTATGTAACATTCCACAGTGGATTACATTTTTATCATCACACCAAAAGATGCAAAAAATACAAGCTCCTACTGTACTTATTGTTTGTTGACTAAAAGTGTATTTCATTAAGGAGAGCAAAAGATCTTAAGGACTTTCCTCTTATAAACTGTACCCAATACATGTCATAACTATATGATTCCTTGAGAAATCAAAGACATAACTTTGATGATCATTTGATCATTTATATCAAGTCAGACAAAACAAGATTATTTTCCAAAGATGTTCTAACACTGTTACAGAGAAAGCACAGTGCTAAATTTTAGTTAAAGAAATGGCCTCGTAGTTGATAAGATCCTTTAGATACTTACCATTGTACCAATTGCATCAAGGGCTAGCACACTGCTGAGCCTCCTTGTTGTTAGAATCAAAAGATCTGATTCTAACCATCCCCACAGCAAAAATCAGTTGAATGGAATGTTCATTTTCCATAATACAATGTCAGTATATATGATCTTGGCCAAGGGCTGAGCCAACATTTGAATAGGATTGCTTTTGGAAATTCTATATTCCTCTTAATGACCACAAACTATTACATGAAATAAAGACCCAACTTTGTTTGTTTTTTTAATATTAGTATTCTTACCTCTGTTATATGATTGCATTGTAAGTACACTATCAGTTTGTAAGGATTGAAATTGAGTATCATACAAAAAGCAATAGAGAGTTCCTTTTGGGCATAATAGGCTACAGCATATTCTAAACAAAGAATTAAAAAACAAGCACAATCAAAGATGTCAAAAGAGCATGTGATTCAAAAATATGGTGCACTAGTCAAGTGCAGAAAGCAAGAAATAACGTATGTTCCATTGGTTTCTTTGTGGTGTCAAAACAAATAGAGAAAGACCTGAAACATGTTGTGTGGCTCTCCTGTCGCAAAAAAAAGAGGTCATGGGGGACAAGAATCACATAGGAGAGGCAGTCTCAGATGTACTGCAGTCTACATCATTGGCAGGAAAAATTTTGAGATAATTACTGAGACTTCCGGAGACGAGATGGCGGAGTGAAGACATGACTCTGTGTCCTCTTCTGACCTTCTCTCAAATCAACAATAAAATAAGCCTTTGAATTGATCTTTAAGTCAACGAATCCAGAAATATTTGGACTAAGAAACTCTTCTTGCAGTTACCTCTGAAGAAATTCTTAACAGGTCTGTTTCAGTCAGGCATTGGGGCCAGTAGTTTGCTCGGTGCAACTCCGGGAACCGAGGGGAGAGAACTGGGTGGGACTCAGCTCAGTGTGGCAGAAACTCCAAACTCCAAATACCTGGGGAGTATCTGAGGCACCTGGGACACTGCCCTGATTGGGCATCTTATGTACCCAAGTTATGTTTTTCCCTTTCCTTTCCCCTTTTTCCCCTCCCCCCTCCTTAGTATTTTGCTTTTGATGACCCACTCCTGAAAACAATCCTCCCCCCTTTAGAGTCCCTCCCCCTTTTTTACTCCTTTCCCCTGATTCTTCTAATTTCCCTTCTACTAGTCTATCCCTTTCTTTTCCTCCTTTCCCTCCCACTTCCCTATAAGGAAGGACAAGTTTCTCTGTGAAACCAAATGTGTCTGATATACACTTTTTTCCTGAAAATCAAAGGAGAGATTAACAAAATTGAAAGTAAGAAAACCATTAAACTAATAAAACTAGAAGCTGGTTTTCTGGGAAAAAAACACAATAAAACACAATAGATCAAACCATTGGCTAATTTCATTTAAGGAAAAAAAGAAGAAAATCAAATTACTAGTATCAAAAATTCACAACCAATAATGAGCAATTGTTAGGAGATATTTTGTGGGTTTTTTTATTAAAGCTTTTTATTTTCAAAATATATGCACGAATAATTTTCAACATTCACCCTTGCAAAACCTTCTGCTTCAAATTTTTTCTCTCCTTTTCCCCTACCTTCTCCCCTAGACAGCAAATAATTTAATATATGTTAAATATATGCAATTCTTCTCTAAATATTTCCACAGCATGCTGCGCAAGAAAAATCTGATCAAAAAGGGGGAAAAAAATGAGAGAAAATAAAATACAAGCAAATTCCAAAAAGAGTGAACATACTATGTTGTGATCTACTCTTCCCACACTCTGGATACAGATGGCTCTCTTCATCACAAGACCATTGGAACTGGCCTGAGTCACATAGGAGCTATAGTGTTCTGGAAGATTTGCCTTTTATAAGGAGTAAACCTGCCCAGCACCAGAAGTTAATTATCAGAATTGCCCCAGGGCAAACTACCACAGTTGCAACTTCCCTAGTCTTAAACAGACCCCCATGCTGTCTAAAAAGGAGTAAGAAGCTGAAGAGAGCTCTCACCATAGACAGCTTTTATCTAGAGAAAGAAGGGCAGACCCCAGATCCTGAGGTTCCTATAGGCAAAGCAACTCCAGAGGAAGCCATCAAGGGAGACATAACCTGGTCCTCTTTTCAAAAAGCCTTCCTGGAAGATTGCATAAAGAATCTTAAAAGAGAGCTGGATGATAAATGGGAAAATAAACCGAGATCAGTGCAAGAAGGATATAATGCTGTGCAAGAAGAATATAATGCCCTGCAAAAGAGATATGAAAAAGACACCTATTTATTGAAAAACAAAATTGGTGAAGTGGAAAAAATATGCAATGAACAAATTGGCCAGTTACAAAAGGAGCTTAAAAAGTAACTGATGAAAATAACACTTTAAAAATAAGAATTGAACAAATGCAATGAATGACTCAATAAGACGTCAAGAATCAGTCAAACAAAAACAAAAAAATGAAAAAACAGAAGAAAATATGAAATATCTCCTAGGAAAAACAACTGACTTGGAAAATAGATCTAGGAGAGACAATCTAAGGGATAATTGGACTTCCTGAAAGCCATGATGAAAAAAAGAATCTAAACACTATCTTCCAGGAAATCCTGAAAGAAAACTGCCCTGAGGTTGTAGAATCAGAAGGCAAAAATCACCATTGAAAGAATTCACTGATCACCTCCTGAAAGAGACCCCAAAATTAAAACCCCAAAGAATATCGTGGCTAAATTTCAGGACTATCGCACCAAGGAAAAGATTTTGCTAGTAGCTAGAAAGAAACAATTCAAATACCGAGGATCTATAATTATCTATATCTATAATTAGAATCACACACGATCTGTCAGACTCCACATTGAAGGATCGAAGGGCCTGGAACCAGATATTCCGAAAGGCAAAGGAACTTGGATTACAGCCAAGAATAACCTATCCAGCTAGAATGAGCATTATCCTGCAGGGAAGAAGATGGTCATTTAATGATACAGGTGAATTTCACCTATTTCTAATGAAAAGACCAGATCTGAACAAAAAATCTGACCTCCAAACACAGAACTCAAGAGAAGCATAAAAAGGTAAAAAGGAAAGGACTCTTGAGAACTTTATTTCTACTATGGGGATACTTAAAGATTGGGGGTATAATTTCATATTACTTTGATAATAAGAAAAAGAAAACCAGAGAGGGAAAAGCTATCATACTGAGGGAAAGAGGGAAAAGATGGTAAAATAAGATTTAAAAAAAAAGGAGGTAAAAATAAGGTAAAATCTCATGAAAAGGCAAAGAAAACCTAATATATTTGAGGGAAAAAAGTGAGGGAGATGAGCATTGTGTAAATCTTACTCACATCAGATTGGGCTCTAAAAGTGTATATCAGACACATTTGATTTCACAGAAAAACTTGTCCTTCCTTATAGGGAAGTGGGAGGGAAAGGAGGAAAAGAAAGGGATAGACTAGTAGAAGGGGAAATTAGAAGAATCAGGGGAAAGGAGTAAAAAAGGGGGAGGGGCTCTAAAGGGGGGAGGATTGTTTTCGGGAGGGGGTCATCAAAAGCAAAATACTAAGCAGGGGAGAGGGGAGAAAGGGGAAAGGAAAGGGAAAACCATAACTTGGGTAAATAAGATGGCAGGAAATAAAGAATTAGTTATTCGGACTGTGAATGTGAATGGGATGAACTCTCCCATAAAACAGAAGCAAATATCAGACTGGATTAAAAACCAGAATCCCACAATATGTTGTCTACAAGAAACACATCTAAAACATGGTGACACATATAGGATGAAGGTAAAAGGCTGGAGCAAAATCTATTATGCTTCAGGTGAACAAAAAAAAGCAGGGGTAGCAATCCTGATATCAGATCAAGTAAAAGCAAAGATAGATCTAATCAAAAGAGATAAGGGAAGGAAACTATATTTTATTAAAGGGTACCATAAATAATGTAGCATTATCAATATTAAATGTATATGCACCAAGTGGTATAGCATCCAAATTCCTAGGGGAGAAATTAAGAGAGATGCAAGAAGAAATAGACAGCCAAACGATACTAGTGGGGGATCTCAACCTTGCTCTCTCAGAATTAGATAAATCAAACTACAAAATATATAAGAAAGAAACTAGGGAGGGTAAACCAATTGTTAGAAAAGTCAGGTATGATAGATCTATGGAGAAAGTTGAATGGAGACAGTAGGGAGTTTACTTTTTTCTCAGCAGTCCATGGAACCTATACAAAAATTGACCATGTATTAGGGCATAAAAACCTCAAAATCAAATGCAGAAAGGCAGAAATAGTAAATGCATATTTTTCAGATCATGATGCAATAAAAATCATATGCAATATAAGGCCAGGAGAAAATAGACCAAAAGTTAATTGGAAATTAAATAATCTAATCCTGAAGAATGAATGGGTGAAAGAACAAATCATAGACACAATCAATAATTTCATCCAGGAAAATGACAATAATGAGGCAACATACCAAAATTTGTGGGATATGGCCAAAGCGGTTATAAGGGGCAATTTTATATCTCTAGACACTTACTTGCATAAAATAGAGAAAGAAAAGATCAACAAATTGGGCTTATTATTAAAAAAAAACTAGAAAAAGAACAAATTAAAAACCCTCAATTAAATACCAAATTGGAAATTCTAAAAATAAAAGGGGAAATGAATAAAACTGAAAATAAGAAAACTATTGAATTAATAAATAAAACTAAGAGTTGGTTTTATGAAAAAAACCAACAAAATAGATAAGCCTTTAGTTAATTTGATAAGAAAAAGGAAAGAGGAAAATCAAACTGTTAGTCTCAAAAATGATAAGGGAGAACTCTCCTCCAATGAAGAGGAAATTAGAGTAATAATTAGGAGTTACGAGGCAGCTAGGTGGCGCAGTGGATAGAGCACCAGCCCTGAAGTCAGCAGGACCTGGGTTCAAATCTGGTCTCAGACACTTAACATTCCCTAGCTGTGTGACCCTGGGCAAGTCACTTAACCTCAATTGCCTCAGCAAAAAGCAAAAAAAAAAAAAATAATTAGGAGTTACTTTGCCCAACTTTATGCCAGTAACTTTGATAATCTAAATGAAATGGAGGAATATCTACAAAAATGTAGATTGCCCACATTAACAGAAGAGGAAATAAATTACTTAAATAGACCCATATTAGAAAAAGAAATAGGACAAGCTATTAACCAACTCCCTAAGAAAAAATCTCCAGAGCCAGATGGATTTACATGTGAATTTTACCAAACTTTCAAACAATTAATTCCAATACTATACAAACTATTTGAAAAAATAGCGACAGAAGGTATACTACTAAATTCCTTCTATGAGACCGATATGGTGCTGACAGCTAAACCAGGTAGGGAGAAAACAGAGAAAGAAAACTTTAGACCAATTTCCCTAATGAATATTGATGCAAAAATTTAAAGTAATGTATTAGCAATGAGATTACAGAAAGTCATCCCCAGGATAGTACACTATGACCAAGTAGGATTTATACCAGGAATGCAGGGCTGGTTCAAAATTAGGAAAACTATCAGCATAATCAATTATATTAATAACCAAACTAACAAAAAACATATGATTATCTCAATAGATGCAGAAAAAGCATTTGATAAAATCCAACACCCATTCCTATTAAAAACACTAGAGAGTATATGAATAAATGGGCTTTTCCTTAAAATGATTAGTAGTATCTACTTAAAACCATCAGCAAGCATCATATGTAATGGAGACAAACTAGAACCATTCCCAATAAGATCAGGAGTGAAACAAGGCTGCCCACTGTCACCATTATTATTTAATATTGTGTTAGAAATGTTAGCTTTAGCAATAAGAGAAGAAAAAGAGATAAAAGGAATCAGAGTAGGTAATGAAGAAACCAAATTATCACTCTTTGCAGATGACATGATGGTATACTTAGAGAACCCTAGAGACTCAACTAAAAAACTACTAGAAACAATTCACAACTTTAGAAAAGGTGCAGGATTCAAAATAAATCCACATAAATCAGCAGCATTTTTATATATTACCAAAAAAGTTCAGCAGCAAGAGATACAAAAAGAAATCCCATTCAAAATAACTGTTGATAGTATAAAATATTTGGAAATCTATCTGCCAAGGAAAAGTCAGAAACTATATAAACTAAACTACAAAACACTTTCCACACAAATAAACTTAGACCTAGTCAATTGGAAAAACATTAAGTGCTCATGTGTAGGGAGAGCGAACATAATAAAAATGACAATACTACCCAAACTAATCTACTT
>JAJPUD010027376.1:0-15613 GCA_023553655.1 Myrmecobius fasciatus | reverse complement strand
GATGCTCATCAGGGGTTCAGTGGTTCACAATCTATCCCCCTCAAAAGGCAGACCCTCCAAACCACCTGCCCACAATCAGGACAGATTGGTCCAAGAGGCCCGCAGAAGACTCCCAGGTGTGTGAAAAGCATAACGCTCCCACTCCTGTTTCGACTCCTGTTCCGACTCCTGTTCCAGCTCCCTGCCCTGGTCTCCCTGTGCTGCAGTCTGGGTTCAGCAGACCACCCCCTTGCCCATTAAAACAGACCTGTTTTGAGGTTCTTCCAGAGTATCTTCTTCTAAAATCGTGTTGGTCTCCAGATATTGTGGATTTTTTTGCTTCAAAATCAGTCTAGAAGCTTAATATGTTGTTGGTTTGAGGAGAGGTTAGAGGAGGTTACAGAGACTCCTGTCTGATCTCCGCCACCATGGCTCCACCCCCGGAAGGAAGTCCCAGTTATAATTCAATTTTAATAATTCTTAATAAAAGTGGTTAGAATTTACATTGATATCCATTTTTTTAAAAAGTAACTGATAATAAATTTACTAGTCACTGGTCCAACTGTGACTAAGAAATTTAATGTTTGACCCCATATGCTTTCTCCTCTGGATGCATGCACTTTTTTTTCCATTTGTTTTCCCTATTCTTTTTTTTTCTTTATTAAAGCTTTTTATTTGTAAAACATATGTATGGGTAATTCTTCAACATTGATCCTTAAAAGCTTTCCATTAAAATTCTTACCCCCTAGTCCCCACCCCTCCCCTAGATGGCAGGAAATCCACTACATGTTAATTATGTTAAAATACTTGACAAATAGAATATATGTATACATATTTCCACATTTATCTTGTTGTGCAAGAAAAATCCTATCTACAAGGAAAAAAAATCTGAAAAAGGAAACACAATGCAAGCAAACATCAATAGAGAACATGAAAATGTTTTGTTGTGGTTGTGACAGTCCTTTTTGTAATGGCAAGAAACTGGAAACTGAGTGGATGCCCATCAGTTGGAGAATGGCTGAATAAGTAATGGTATATGAATGTAATGGAATATTATTGTTCTGTAAGAAGCAATCAGAAGAATGATTTTAGAGAGGTCTGGAGGGAGTTACATGAAGTGATGTTAAGTGAAATGAACAGAAACAGGATTTCCTTGTACATGGCAATGGCAAGATTGTATAATGATCAGTTCTGATAGATGTGGCTCTTCTCAACAATGAGAAGATTCAGGCCTGTTCCAATAATCTTATGATGATGAGGACCATTTGCACCCAGAGAGACGACTGTGGGAACTGAGTTTGGATCACAATATAGCATTTTCACTTCTTTTTTGTTTGTTTGAATCTTATTTTATTTTTTTCTTTTTGATCTCATTCTTCTTTTGCAGCAAGATAATTGTATAAATACATATGACTATACTGGATTTACATATATTTTACCATGTTTAACACATATTGATTACTTGTCATATAGGAGAGGGGGTGGAAGGGAAGGGAGGGAATTTGGAACACAAGGTTTTGCAGTGGTCAATGGTGAAAAATTATCTTTGCATATATTTTGAAAATAAAAAAAAAACTTCTATAAAAAACAGAAAAAAAGAAAATCCAAATGTAGGTGCATTGGTTTCTTGGCATAGCATTGGTATACTTCCAGGTTTCACAGACTTGGGAGACTTCCAGTTTTCTAGGCATAATAACACCTCTTCTCTCCCACACTTTTTTTGAGCCTCCCAATACTTCTACTTGTGGCAATGTTTGCATAAATCTCATCATTTTTGTGAAATTCCATGGAAGATGTACTTCAAAAGTGAACTTTTCCATCATGAAAAAATTTCTCGATTTGTTGCAATCTCAAATTGATGTCTGAATCACATGGTGATGGCTGATGGACAGCCCCTGTTTTCCTGGGGTTAATTGTCAGGTCCTAAGTAGCACAAATGGTATATAATTGATCTATGACATGTTGCCCAGATTCATAGGCTGTGCTTGAGTAAAAATCATTTGCAAATGAAAAGTTTCACACCAACTCTTCCTCCACTTTAATCTTGTCTTGCTGTCTACGCTAAGCAATTTATTGCCAGAGAGGTAGTTGACCTTTTTGTTGTCCTTTTCCTTGTCCTTTTTTCATATTACCTGGAAGCAAGCACACATTCCATATATTGATGATGATGAGTGGCATCATCTTGGCAAAACGTTTTGGACTTTTTTTCTGCTTCCATCAAATGATAAGACTACTACCTGTCACTGTAAGCAGACCAAGATTAGTTCAGTATAAGCAGACATTTCTAGGCCTTTTCTCATGGCAATGGATGAGAAGTGTGGTCCTTAAAAGGCATTGTTCATAAATTTCCAGAGCCAGAACGGTGGAGAGCAAATACAACTTTCTGTGACCTCCTCTGATCTTCTCTCAAACCAACAGCAGATTAAGCCTCTAATCTGGTTTTGGAGTCATACAACTCATAAATATTTGGAGTGCAATACATTCCCAGAAGAAACTTTGAAAGAATTTCAGTCCAGGTCTGTTTCAAACAGGCAGGGGGACAGTCTGCCAAGCCCATGCGACAGCACAGGGAGGCCAAGGCAAGGAGCTAGGGCAGGGAATCAGAGCATTGAAGGTTCCACCCACAAAAATCTTCTGTGAGCCTCTTAGGCTTCTTTGTTCTGGTTGCAAGAAGTGGTTTGACAGATTTGCTACAAAAGGCAAATTGCAAACCATTCAGCCTTGGAAGAACTCAATACCTAGCTGCCATTACCAGCAGCAGAAGTCAATCAGCTGAACTGCTCCAGGATAAAGTAAAGCAACTGTCACTCCCTTGCATTGAGCAGACCTCATGCCTTAAAAAATGAGCAAAAAATCAAAAAGAACTCTCACCATAGACAGTTTTTATGGAGAGAGAGATAAACAGACCTAAAATTCGAAGGTTCATAAAGGCAAAGCAAGTCCATATGAAGACTCAAAAGGAGATATGAGCTGGTCCCCATTTCAAAAGGCTTTCTTGGAAGATTGCATAAAGGATCTTAAAAGAGAGTTAGAAGAAAAACAGGGAAAGGAAATGAGCTCATTGCAAGATGGAATGGAAAAAGCCTGTACTCTCCTACAAAATAGATATGAAAAGAACACCAATTCACTGAAAAACAAAATTTGTGAAATGGAAAAAAATGCAATTAACAAAACAATTCAGTTGGCAAAATACAAAACAAGATAAAAAGGTAACTGAAAAAAATAATACACTAAAAATTTGAACTGAAAAATGGAAGCAAATGACTCAATAGGGCTTCATGAATCAGTCAAACAAAAACAAAATAACAAAAAAAACAAGAAAAAATATGAAATACCTCTTAGGAAAAACAACTAACCTGGAAAATAGATGTAGAAGAGACAATCTAAGGATTATTAGACTTCCTGAAAGCCATGATGAAAAAAAGAACCTAGACATTAATTTACAGGAAATCATAAAGGAAAAGCGCATTGATATCTTAGAAACAGAAAGTAAAATTTCCTTTGAAAGAATTCACCAATCACCTCCTGAAAGAGACCCCAAAATTAAATCCCCAAGAAATGTCATGGCTAAATTTCAGATCTATTTCACTAAGGAAAAGATATTGCAAGCAGTCAGAAAGAAACAATTTAAATACTGAGAAGCTACAATTAGCATTACCCAGGATTTAGCAGCTTTCACCTGAAAGGATCAAAAGACCTCGGATCTGATATTCCAAAAGGCAAAGGAACTTGGGTTACAGCCAAGAATAAGCTATCCAGCTAAAATGATCATTATCTTTCAGGGAAGAAGATGGACATTCAATGATATAAGTGAATTTCACCTATTTTTTAATGAAAAAAAACAGAATTGAACAAAAAATTTGATCTCTAAACACAGAACTCAAGGAAAACATAAAAAGGTAAAATGGAATGAACTCTTGAGAACTATATTTCTATTATGGGTATACTTAGAAAGTGGGGGTATAATTTGATTTTATTATCATAATATGAAAAAAACTAGAGGTGGAAAAAGGATCATACTGGAAAGAGAGGGAAAAGGAGTTAAAATAAGGTAAAGTGCATGTCATGAAGAGGTAAAGAAGACCTATTATACTTAAGGGAAAGAAGTGAAGGGGATGAGCATTGTGTGACTCTGCTGTCATCAGATTTGGCTGAAAGAGACATATGTGGTTTCACAGAGAAACTTGTCTTACCTTATAGGGAAGTGGGAGGGAAAGGGGGAAAGGAAAAAGACAGACTAATAGAAGGGAAAAGAGAAGTATTAGGAGAAAGATGTAAAAAAAATGAGGTTCTCTAAAAGGAAAAGGCTGATTATGGAAGGTGATCATCAATAGCAAAATACTGGGGAGGAGGAAAGAGGGAAAGGAAAGAGAAAAGTATAACTTAAATAAGATGGCAAGAAATAGGGAAATAGTTATTTTGATTGTGAATGTGAATGGGATGAACTCTCCCATAAAACAGAACTAGATAGCAGACTGGATTAAAAGCCAGAATTCTACAGAATGTTGTTTACAAGAAACACATTTAAAGCCTAGTGATACATACAGAGTAAAGTAAAGACCTGGGGCAGAATCTCTATTACACTTCAGATGAAGTAAAAAAAGGGGGGTAGCAATTTTTTTGTTGTTGTTTTTATTAAAGTTTTTATTTACAAAACATATGCATGTGTAATTTTTCAACATTGACCCTTGCAAAATCTTCTTTTACAAATTTTGCCCTCCTTCCTCCCACCCTTTCCTCTATTTGGCAGATAGTCCAATACATGTTAAATATTTTACAATATATGTTAAATCCAATATATGTGTACATAGTTATACAGTTCTCTTGTTGCACAAGAATTGGCTCTAGAAGGAAAGAAAAAACTGAAAAAACAAAACAAAACAAAAAGCAAGCAAACAACAAGGCTTCTGGAATATTCCATATTTTCATTTCTCATTAAGGATTTGAGTAAGACAGTTCTAAATGTACTTTTTTTATTTAATCTAAATCATTATCTGAAACACTGCTAAAATTTTGGCATATCTTTATCATTGTAAAAATAATTATAAGAAAGTGGCTGAAAGATATAAAAGATTTAAATTTTCTTTGGTTAAGGGAAATTTCTGTGCTTGTAATTAGATGAACAGGAAAGTAGAAGACTGAAAAATGAAACAAGAAATATTAACTTAGAATAAATTTTTCTATCCTTTTAAAAATAAATTCCTAAAGAAATGTAATTTATATTATGTTTTGAAAATATTATTGAAAGAACTGTTATATTCTCAAGTACAACACATATATTCCCTTTCTACAAAGAGTAAACACTTTTTTTATTCTATTTGAATCAGCAAGCACTCATTAATTATTCATTTTTCTGAACACACAAAGAGACACAAAGAAAAAAAATGTCCCTACCATCTAGGAGTTTGTATCCTATTAGTATGAAACATACAAAGATAATAAAATACCAGGTAATTTCTTTTTTTTTAAGTGTTTTATTTACAAAACATATGCATGGGTCCTTTTCCAATATTGACCCTTGAAAAAGCCTTCTGTTCCAAATTATCTCCTCCTTCCCCCTACTCCTTCCCCTAGATAGCAGGTAACCCAATACATGTTAAATATGTTAAAATATGTTAAATCCAATATATGTATACATATTAATAGAGTCATCTTGCTGTACAAGAAAAATCAGATCAATAAGGAAGTAAAAAAAAACTGAGAAAGAAATCAAAATGCAAGCAAACAACAACAGAAAGTGAGAATACTATGTTGTAGTCCACACTCAGTGCCCACTGTCCTCTCATTGGATGTAGATGGCTCTTTTCATCATTGAACAATTGGAACTGGTTTGAATAATTTCATTATTGAAGAGAGCCACATTCATCAAAACTGATTGTCATAAAGACTTTTTGTTGCAGTGTATAATTATCTCCTGGTTCTACTCTTTTCACGTAGCATCAGTTCATGTAACTCTCTCCAGGCATCTTTGAAATCATCATGCTGATTGTTTCTTACAGAACAATATTTCATAACATTCATATACCATAATTTATTCAGCCATTCTAAAACTGATGGGCATTCAGTATGCAGGTTCTAGCCATTACAAAAAGAGCTGCCACAAACATTTTTGCACATGTAAGTTCCTTTCCCTTCCTTAAGATATCTTTGGGATATAAGCCCAGTAGAAACACTGCTGGATCAAAAGGTATGCACAGTTTGATAATTTTTTGAGCATAGTTCCAAATTGCTCTCCAGAATGGTTGGATCCATTCACAATTCCACCAACAATGTATCAGTGTCCCAGTTTTATCAAATCCCCTTCAATATTTATCATTATCTTTTCCTGTCATCTTAGCCAATCAGAGAGATATATAGTGTATCTCAGAGTTGTCTTAATTTGCATTTCTCTGATCATAGTGATTTGGAGCATCTTTTCATATGACTAGAAATAGTTTTAATTTGTCATCTGAAAATTGTTCATATCCTTTTACCATTTATCAATTGGAGAATAGCTTGAATTCATAAAATTTGAGTCAAATCTCATATTTTTTGAAGTAAGGCCTTCCTCAGAACACTTAAGTGTAAAAATGATTTTAACATTTAGGCAAGGCCACCTTCATCACCATTTTCTTTCCATTAATTCCCTTGAAATTCTTGACCTTTTGTTCTTCCAGATGAACTTTGCTACTATTTTTTCTAGATCTATAAAATAATTTCTTGAGAGTTTTATTGGTATGGTAAGAAGATTAATTTAGTTAGCATTGTCATTGTTATTATCGTCGCTTGTCCTATCCATGAGCATTTGATATTTTTCCACCTGATTAATCTGACTTTATTTGTTTGGAAAAATGTTTGCAGTTTTGTTTGTATAGTTCCTGACATTCCCTTGGCATATAGAGTCCCAAATATTTGATATTATCAACAGTTATTTTAAATGGGATTTATTTTTGTATCTCTTGTGGCTGAACTTTGTTCATAATATCTAAAAATGCTGATAATTTTGGTGGACTTATTTTGAAACCTGCAACTTTGCTAAAGCTGTTAATCATTTCTAGTAATTTTTTTAGTTGAGACTCTAGGGTTCTCTAAGTATACCATCACATCGTCTGCAAAGAATTATAATTTGGTTTCCTCATTACCTGCTCTAATTCCTTTAATCTCATTTTCTTCTCTTACTACCAAAACTAATATTTCTAATACAATTTTTAATAGTAATGGTGACAGTGGGCAGCCTTGTCTTGTTGGGAATGGTTCTAGTTTGTCCCCGTTGCATATGATGCTTCCTGATGGTTTTAAGTAGATACTATTCCAATTATTCCAATATTCTCTAGTGTTTTTAATAGGAATGCATGTTGGGGGCGCAGAGCCAAGATGGAAGGCTGAAAAGGTGACTCTGCGTCCTTCTCCGATCTTCTCTCAAATCAACAATAAAATAAGCCTCTGAACTGATCTTCAAGTCAACGAATTCAGAAATATTTGGACACTGCTTGCTGATATCTCTGAAGAACTTCACATCAGGTTTGTCTAATTCGGACAGAGGGATAAACAGAGGACTTTGGGGTCAGAGGACTCCGGTGTAGGCCGGAAGTGAGGGTGGGACTCAGCTCAGCTCATCCTGGCAGAAACTCCAAACTCCAAACTCCAAATTCCAAACACCTGGAGTTTATCTGAGATATTCGAGGCACTCTGCCCTGATTGGGGGCAGGTGTTCTGGCAGACTTGCCTTGTTTAAGGAGTAATTCAGACTTAGTCCTAGCCCCCAACGGCCCAGCACCTTAAGTTAATTCACCAAATTGCCCCAGGGCAAAGATCATCAGCCACCATTTTGTTTTCTGAGCCTTAAAGAGACATCCACGCTGTCTAAAAAAAAAGAAGCAAAATAGAGCTCTCGACATAGACAGCTTTTATCGAGAGAAAGAAAGGATGACCCCAGATCCTGAGGTTCCTTTAGACAAAATTCCAGAGGAAGTTATTAAGGACCATCACTGGTCCCTTTTTCAAAAGGCCTTTCTGGAAGATTGCCTAAAAAACCTCAAAAGAGAGCTGGAGGATAAATGGGAAAATAAACTGAAATCAGTACAAGAAGGATATGATGCCCAGCAAAAGAAATATGAAAAAGACACCAATTTATTGGAAAATAAAATTAGTCAAGTGGAAAAAGAGTGCAATGAGCAAAAAAATTCAATTGGCCAGTTACAAAAGGAGCTTAAAAAGGAAACTGAAGAAAACAACACTTTAAAAATAAAAATTGAACAAATGCAAGTGAATGACTCAATAAGACCTCAAGAATCAGTCAAACAAAAACAAAAAAATGAAAATTTAGAAGAAAATATGAAATATCTCTTAAGAAAAACAACTGACTTAGAAAATAAATCTAGGAGAGACAATCTAAGGATTATTGGACTTCCTGAAAGCCATGATGAAAAAAAGAATCTAAACACTATCTTCCAGGACATCCTGAAAGAAAACTGCCCTGATATTGTAGAATCAGAAGGCAAAATCACCATTGAAGGGATTCCCCAATCACCTCCTGAAAGAGACCCCAAAATTAAAACCCCAGGAATATCGTGGCTAAATGTCAGGACTATCACACCAAGGAAAAGATTGCTAGTAGCTAGAAAGAAACAATTCAAATACCAAGGATCAATATATAGAATCACACAGGATCTGTCAGCCTCCACATTGAAGGATCAAAGGGCCTGGAACCAAATATTCCGAAGGGCAAAGGAACTTGGATTTCAGCCAAGAATAACCTATCCAGCTAGAATGAGCATTATCCTCCAGGGAAGAAGTTGGTCATTCAATGATATAGGTGAATTTCACCTATTTCTAATGAAAAGACCAGATCTGAACAAAAAATTCGACATCCAAACACAGAACTGAAGAGTTGCATAAAAAGGTAAAAAGGAAAGGACTCTTGAGAACTTTATTTCTACTAGGGGAAACTTAAAAGTTTGGGGGTATAATTGACTAGATAATACTTTGATACTATGAAAAATAGAACTAGAGGTGGAAAGGTTGTCAAACTGGGGAAAAGAGGGAAAAAGTGGTAAAATAAGATCTAAAAAAAAGGAGGAAAAACAAGGTAAAATCTCTTGAAAATGCAAAGAAAACCTAATATAATTGAGAGAAAGAGGGGAGGGAGATGAACATTGTGTAAATCTTACTCTCATCATGTTGGGCTCTAAAAGTGTATATCAGACACTTGATTTCACATAGAAACTTGTCTGTTGCTAGAGGGAAGTGGGAGGGAAAGGAGGAAAAGAAAGGGATAAACTAATAGAAGGGAAAATAGAAGAATCAGGGGAAAGGAGTAAAAACAGGGGGAAGGGATAGAAAAGGTAGAGTATTGTTTGGGGGAGGGGGTCATCAAAAGCAAACTACTGAGGAGGGGGGAAGGGAAAAAGGGGAAAGGAAAGGGGAAAACATAACTTGCGTAAATAAGATGGCAGGAAATAAAGAATTAGTTATTCTAACTGTGAATGTGAATGGGATGAACTCTCCCATAAAGCAGAAGCGGATATCAGACTGGATTAAAAAACAGAATCCCACAATTTGTTGTCTACAAGAAACATATCTAAAACATAATGATACATACAGGAAGAAGGTAAAAGGCTGGAGCAGGAATATTATGCTTCAGGTGAACAAAAAAAAGCAGGGGTAGCAATCCTTATCTGAGATCAAGTACAAGCCAAGATAGATCTAATCAAAAGAGATAAGGAAGGAAACTATATTTTATTAAAGGGTACCATAGATAATGTAGCAATATCAATACTAAATATATACGCACCAAGTGCAATAACATCCAAATTCCTAGGGGAGAAATTAAGAGAGATTCAAGAAGAAATAGAAAGCCAAACTATACTAGTGGGAGATCTCAACCTTGCTCTCTCAGAATTAGATAAATCAAACCACAAAATAAACAAGAAAGAAACTAGGGAGATAAGCCAATTGTTAGAAAAGTTAGGTATGATAGATCTATGGAGAAATTTTAAACAAGATGTTAGCAATGAGATTACAGAAAGTCATCCCCAGGATAGTACACTATGACCAAGTAGGATTTATACCAGGAATGCAGGGCTGGTTCAATATTAGGAAAACTATCAGTATAATTAATTATATTAATAAACAAACTAAGAAAAACCATATGATTATCTCAATAGATGCAGAAAAAGCATTTGATAAAATCCAACACCCTTTCCTATTAAAAACACTAGAGAGTATAGGAATAAATGGGCTTTTCCTTAAAATGATCAGTAGCATCTATTTAAAACCATCAGCAAGCATCATATGTAATGGAGACAAACTAAAACCATTCCCAATAAGATCAGGAGTGAAACAAGGCTGCCCACTGTAACCATTACTTTGTAATATTGTATTAGAAATGTTAACTTTAGCAATAAGAGAAGAAAAAGAGATAAAGGGAACCAGAGTAGGTAATGAAGAAACCAAATTATCACTCTTTGCAGATGACATGATGGTATACTTAGAGAGCCCTAGAGACTCAACTAAAAAACTACTAGAAACAATTCACAACTTTAGCAAAGTGGCAGGATTCAAAATTAATCCACATAAATCATCAGCATTTTTATATATTACCAACAAAGTCCAGCAGCAAGCGACACAAAAAGAAATTCCATTCCAAATAACAGATGATAGGATAAAATATTTGGGAATCTATCTGCCAAGGAAAAATCAGAAACTATATGAACTAAACTACAAAACACTTTTCACACAAATAAAATCAGACCTAATCAATTGGAAAAATATGCAGTGCTCATGGTTAGGCAGAGTGAACATAATAAAAATGACAATACTACCCAAACTAATCTACTTATTTAGTGCCATACCAATCAAACTCCCAAGAAACTTTTTACACATCTAGAAAAAATAGTAGCAAAGTTCATTTGGAAGAACAAAAGGTCAAGGATTTCCAGGGGATTAATGAAAAAAAAAGGCAGATGAAGGTGGCCTTGCTGTACCAGATCTAAAACTATATTATAAAGCAGCGCACATCAAAACCGTTTGGTACTGGCTAAGAAATAGAGCAGTCCATCAGTGGCACAGGATTGGTTATCAGGACAATCTAGGCAATAACCTAAACAATTTAGTGTTTGATAAACCCAAAGACCCCAGTTTTTGGGATAAGCACTCACTATTCGGTAAAACCTGCTGGGAAAATTGGAAACTAGTGTGGAAGAAATTAGGGCTTGACCCATACCTAACACCACATACCAAGATAAGATCTAAATGGGTTCATGATCTAGATATAAAGAGTGACTTTGTAAGCAAGATAGAGGAATGCAATATAGTTTACCCCTCAGACCTGTGGAAATGGAATAAATTTATGTCCAAAGAAGATATGGAACTCCTAATTGAACACCAGATGGATAATTTTGATTATATTAAGTTAAAAAGTTTCTGTACAAATAAAACTAATGCAGACAACATTAGGAGGGAAGCATCAAATTGGGAAATCATCTTTACATTTAATGGTTCTGATAAAGGTCTCATTTCTAAAATATATAGAGAATTGTCTCATATATATAAGAATTCAAGCCACTCTTCAGTAGATAAGTGGTCAAGGGATATGAACAGACAATTTTCAGATAATGAAATTAAAACTATTTCTAGTCATATGAAAAGTTACTCCAAATCACTATTGATCAGAGAAATGCAAATTAAGACAACTCTGAGGTTCCAGTACACACCTGTCAGATTGGCTAAAATGACAGGAAAAGATAACGATGAATGTTGGAGGGGATGTGGGACAATTGGGACACTAATACATTGTTGGTGGAATTGTGAATGGATCCAACCATTCTGGAGAGCAATTTGGAGCTATGCCCCAAAAGTTATCAAACTGTGCATACCCTTTGACCCAGCAGTGTTTCTATTGGGACTATATCCCAAAGAGATCTTATAGGAGGGAAAGGGACCCACATGTGCAAGACTGTTTGTGGCAGCCCTTTTTGTAGTGGCTAAAAACTGGAAACTGAAGGAATGCCCATCAGTTGGAGAGTGGCTGAATAAATTATGTTATATGAATGTTATGGAATATTATTGTTCTGTAAGAAACGACCAGCAGGACGATTTCAGAGAGGTCTGGAGAGACTTGCATGATCTGATGCTGAGTGAAATGAGCAGAACCAGGAGATCATCAGACACAGCAACAACAGTATTATATGATGATCAATTCTGATTGACACGGCTCTCTGCAACAAAGAATTGTCTCAAACCAGTTCCAATTGTTCACTGAAGAAAACCATATACACCCAGAGAGAGGGATATGAAATATGGACCACAACATAACATTTTCATGCTCTCTATTGATATTTGCTTGCATTGTGTTGCCTTTCTCTGATTTTCTTTTTTTTTTCTTGTAGATAGGATTTTTCTTGCATAACTTGTCAATTATTTCAATATTATTAACATGTAGTGGATTTCTTGCCATCTAGGGGAGGAGAGGGGACTGGGGATAAATTTTGTAATGGAAAGCTTTGTAAAGATCAATGCTGGGGAACTACCCATACATATGTTATACAAATAAAAAGCTTTAATAAAAAAAAGAAAAGAAAATAGGAATGCATATTGGATTTTATCAAATACGTTTTCTGCATTTATTGAGATAATCATATGGTTTTTGTTTGATTGATTAATAATATAATTGATTATGCTGATAGTTTTCCTAATATTGAATCATCCCTGCATTCCTGGTATAAATCCTACTTGTTCGTAGTATATTATACTAGGGATGACTTTCTGTAATCTTGTTGCTAATATTTTCTTTAAGATTTTTGCTTCAATATTCATTAGGGAAATTGGTCTATAGTTTTCTTTCTCTGTTTTCACCCTATCTGGTTTAGCTATCAGCCCCATATCTGTATCATAAAAATAATTTGGTAGTATACATTCTTTCCCTAATTTTTCAAATAGTTTACATACTATTGGAATTAATTGTTCTTTGAATGTTTGGTAGAATTCACAGGTAAGTCCATCTGGCCCTGGAGATTTTTCCTTAGGGAGTTGATTAATAGCTTGTCCTATTTCTTTTTCTAAAACGCAGCTCTTTAAGTAATTTAATTCCTCTTCTGTTAACCTGGGCAATCTATATTTTTGTAGCTATTCCTCCATTTCAGTTAGATTATCAAATTTATTGGCATAAAATTGGGCAAAGTGATTCCTAATTATTGCTCTAATTTCCTCTTCATTGGTGAATAATTCTCCCATTTCATTTTTGAGACTAACAATTTGATTTTCTTCTTTCCTTTTTCTAATTAATTTAACTAAAGGCTTATCTATTTTGTTTTTTTTTTTTTCATAAAACCAACTCAGTTTTATTTATTAATTCAATAGTATTCTTATTTTCAATTTTATTTTCAGAATTTCCAATTTGGTATTTAATTGAGGGTTTTTAATTTGTTCTTTTTCTAGCTTTTTAAGTAGTAAGCTCAATTAATTTATCTTTTCTTTCTATATTTTATGCAAGTAAGCATCTAGAGATATAAAATTACCCCTTATAACCACTTTAGCTGTATCCCATAAGTTTTGGTATGTTTTTTCATTATTGTCATTCTCCTGGATGAAATTATTGTTTATTTCTATGATTTCCTGTTTTACCCATTCTTTCTTTAGGATTAGATTATTTAATTTCCAAGTAACTTTTGGTCTATTTTTTCCTGGCCTTATATTGCATATGATTTTTTATCATGATCTGAAAAAAATACATTTACTATTTCTGCCTATCTGCTTTTGATTTTAAGGTTTTCATGCCCTAACACATGATCAATTTTTGTATAAGTTCCATTTACTGCTGAAAAAAAGTAAACTCCTTTTTGTCTCTCAATTCAATTTCCTCCAAAGATCTATCACACCTAACTTTTCAAATGTTGTATTTACTTCCTTAATTCTTTCTTATTTTTTTGTGGTTTTGATTTATCTAGTTCTAAGAGAACAAGGTTGAGGTCACCCACTAGTATAGTTTTGCTGTCCATTTCTTCTTGCATCTGTCTTAACTTCTCCTCTCGGAATTTGGAAGCTATACCACTTGGTGCATATATGTTTATTATTGATATTACTTCATTATCTATGATACCCTTTAGGAAAATATAATTCCCTTCTTTGTCTCTTTTGATTAAGTCTATCTTTGCTTTTACTTGATCTGAGATCAGGATTGCTACACCTGCTTTTTTTTTTTTTTTCTTCACCGGAAGCAGAGTAGATTCTGCTCCAGCCCTTTACCTTCACTCTGTATGTATCTCTATGTTTTAGAAGTGTTTCTTGTAAACAACATATTGTAGCATTCTGGCTTTTAATCCAGTTTGCTATTCACTTCTGTTTTATGGGAGAGTTCATCCCATTCACATTCACAATTAAAATAAGTAATTCTGTATTTCCTGCCATCCTATTACCCTGTTATGTTTTTCTCTTTCCTTCCCCCTTTCTTCCTTTCCCCTCTGCCCAGTATTTTGCTTTTCATGACCAGCTCCCTTAAGCAGTCCCCCCCTTAGAGATGGTCCTCCTTTTCTACACCATTTCCCTAATTCTTCTATTTTCCCTTCTATTAGTCCTTCTTTTTCTTTTACTCCTTTCTCTCCCACTTCCCTATAAGGAGGGAAAAGTTTCTCTGCGAAACCAAATATGTCTGATATTCTCTCTTAGAGCCTAATCTGATGAGAATAAACCACAAAATTCTCATCCCTCTCCCTTCATTCTCTCAATTGTATTAGATTTTCATTTCCTATTTGTGAGATTTTACCTTATTTTTACCTTCTTTTTTATTTTATTTTACCTGCTTTTTCCTCTTTTTCCACTATTATCCCCTTTCCACTTCTAGTTTCTTTTTCATATTATCAAAGTAAAATCAGATTATATCCACATTCTCTAAGTATACCCATAATGGAAATATAGTTCTCAAGATTTCTTTCCTTTTTACATTTTTATGCCTCTCTTGAGTTCTGTTTGGCCAAATTTTTGTTCAGATCTGGTCTTTCCATTAGAAATAGATGAAATAACAATATTACATGAAGATCAATTCTGATGGACATGGCTCTCTGCAATATAGAATTGTTTCAAACCAGTTCCAATTGTTCACTGAAGACCATATACACCCAGAGAGAGGGATATGAAATATGGACCACAACGTAACATTTTCATGCTCTCTATTGAGGTTTGCTTGCATTGTGTTTCCTTTCTCTGATTTTCTTTTTTTTTTTTCTTGTGATAGGATTTTTCTTACACAACTTGTCAAGTATTTTCAACATTATTAACATGTAGTGGACTTCCTGCCATCTAGGGGAGGGGATGGGACTGGGGTTAAAATTTGTAATGGAAAGCTTTATAAAGATCAATGCTGGGGAACTACGCATACATATGTTTTTGTTTGTTTGTTTGTTTGTTTTTTATTAATACTTTTTATTTGCAAAACGTATGTATGGGTAATTACTAAACATTAACCCTTACAAAGCTTTCTGTTACAAATTTTTCCCCCTACTCCCCACCCCTCCCTTAGATAGCAGGATATCCACTACATGATAATTATGTCGAATATATGTATAGTTATTGCCACACATCATTTTTTTGTTCAGGAGAAATCGTATCTATAAAAGAGAATAATCCGATAAAGGAAATACAATGCAAGCAAACATCAATA